>VXBI01005058.1:94273-112380 GCA_013397375.1 Toxostoma redivivum | reverse complement strand
TTTTTTTTTTTTTAGGTTTTCTTATATTTATACAGGCCAGACTGAGGCAAAGTAGAGGCCTTTTAGCTTCCAGTTAAAGTTCCTGATATTTAATTAGGTCAGTTGTTTACATACAAAGAAGCTTTTTTCTGTCTAATGAAAAAGAGGCCTCAAATATATAATTCAACCTTGAGCATTGGAAGCAATGATGTTTTGCTGTTATCTTTTACAAACCCTTTGTTTATATAGGTGCTGTTCACATCTAATAAGTCTGAGACTGAACTGCAAAATTTGTCACAAATGGGTCAGCCTCATATAACAAGGGTGGGTTTAACCCACAGAGGGGTAAAATTCAAAATCCAGACTTGTGGTGCTGCTTTCTTGCAAGGGTCCAGCTGGCTGAAAGTGAATGGTACAAGATTTGATAATAAGTATTGCAGTAAGTGATCTGAGGTCATTTCTTGGTGTGACATTTACCACCATGCATCTTTGTCCAAAAACTTTATTTAACATAAAATTACAAATTTGTGTGGAAATACATACATGTACTTTGTGCAAAAGCTCTCATTTGGCATTAAACTATAAAGGTCCAAATTTCATGATGCTGAGCAGTAATGTTAAACAGGCCAAGACATCATATTTTAACCTGTGGATAGTCTTTGTATGAGTTATGTTGCTGGATAACTACAGTTTAAGTCCAGAGGTTTTTCCCCCAGCATATTTCAAGTTTACTACAATCTGAAAGGCTTTTTTTCTTTCTTCTTTGTAGACTGAAACTGAAGAGAATGGCCAAGCAGATAATTTTTCAATGGATCCCCAGCTGGAAAGACAGGTGGAGACAATTCGAAATCTTGTGGACTCCTACATGTCTATTATTAACAAATGTATCCGAGATTTGATACCCAAAACAATCATGCACCTCATGATCAATAATGTAAGTAGCAACTACAGTTCTAAATTAATTCAACATGTCTGTCAGATCTCTCACTCTCAAACACACCTTTGTAATACAGCAGCAACAGCAGGTACTAAAGAGAATAAATATCACACTCATAGACAAAATATTCCAGTATTCCATAGTGCTTGGAAGTTCTGCAGCCTCCTCAAAGGCATGCACACTGCCTTGAGTGCTTATCCCAAAATCCTAAAGACCGAATTAATTTACATCTTAATCAAGACATAAGTTATTATTTAAAGGTAAATCAGGGTGGAGTGGTTTTGTTTGGGTTTCTATTTGATGTGTTGTTTTTGATATAAGAGGAGAAGGAGTTGGGAGCTCCATGTGGGCAGCCTGTGAGAGCAGCAGAGCAGAATTGTGCTTCCTTAATTTTCAATCTGCACCCTTTGTCACGTGTTCATACAGCAGTTCCTATTTTGTTTGGGTTTCTTTATATTTTCAGGTTACCATTTTCAAGGAATAAATCTGGAAGCTTTGGACACTGTTGTTTAGATAAGCAGATGTGGTTGGTTGATTTATTGTGTGTGTCTTTCTTAGATCTGAAGATTATTTGGTTAAGAAAATGGCTTTGAGATAGCGTTGTTTTTCCACTGCAGTGGGATCTCAGCCTTCACATCCTGGCTGAGTTCTGAATGGACCTTGTTGAAAACTAAGCTTAATATTAGTGCCACTGCTGCCATATAAATTACTAATGGGAAGCACAGCCCCTGCTTGTTGTGAGCAGCACCATTTCTGAGAGGTCATCAAACCAATCAGCCTTTACAAGTGCAATATGCTGTGAGGCAAATGTGATTAGAAGGTAGCATTTACTTTTGACTCAGAGCCACCCCTAGCCTTCAGCTGATGGATTTCATTAGCCCTGTGGAATTTGTGTTGCACTTTAGAGTTAGGTGGTTGGACAGGAAATTTCAGTGGGATTTCCTGGTACGTTTAATACGAGCAGAATTTTTGCACGAGAGCAAGAGATTTTTCATTAACTTCTTTGTGTTTAGAGGAGTCAAGATCTAAGTAATGCTCTAATAGTGGGTGAGTTTTTACAAAAAAACCATGGGAGCAATGGAACTGCCCTTTTTTTCTGGGAATCAGCCATGCTCTAGACTTGTTGAGTGCATGTCCTCACTGCTCTTTCCAGATCATTGCTTTGGCTTAGCCTATCTCCAGTGCCTTTGGAAAGGCTGGGCTTTAGCTTTCATTTCATAGACAGCAGAGCTCAGTGAGCAGTTGCTTTTGAAAGCTTACATTAAATTTTCTGCCACTCACCTCCTCGTCTGGAATTGTTTAGGGGTCTCTGAAGTGTGTGTGTCCCTCAGAAGGCGATCACTGGAAAATTTTGTATTTTCAGTCTCATCAGCTGTTGGTGACATTGATAAAGCCTGCCAGGCTGGCACACAAAAATCACACACTTAAAATATCAGCTACCTTTCAGCTGACCTCATAGTCCCAAGCTGCATTTGGGCTTCCTAGTGAGCTGAGACCTACACCTCCATTCTAGAGTTTAAATTTGAAGCAAAGAATCAAAACATTTGAAAGAAGTCTGAAGAGTGACACTACAAGCATTACTGAATTTGTTTCTGTACAGCATAGGCAGCAAAATACCATATTGAAAACAATAGGTAAAATAGCAATTTTTAAAAATCAGAGCTTTTATAAAAACAAAGAAATGTTTGAATCAAGAGTGCTGAGCCCTGCCAAAAGGTTGTGCAAAGATGTGGAAAGAAGTGGAGCTGTGATGGAAGGTGGGTCCTGTTGTGTGTGTGTGTTCCTTGGAGTATTGAGAAGTCCAGCCTATCCACCAGGAGTTAAATCAAAACACCCTCCCTCCCCCATAATGAACATATTCTGTATTTTCTGCTGCCCCATCATGTTGCCTCTCAAACTCTGGAAACAAATCGATCCCAAGGAATTTGTTTCCATGACAATTGCAACCTCCCAAGTTTTCCTAGAACTTCCTTTCCACTTTGTGGGCCCATAAACAAGTACTTACAATTCGAGGAAAGTATCAGATTCAAACTCAGTGTACAGAAGATAATTAGATGCT
Source organism: Toxostoma redivivum (assembly GCA_013397375.1). NCBI lineage: Eukaryota > Metazoa > Chordata > Aves > Passeriformes > Mimidae > Toxostoma > Toxostoma redivivum. The sequence continues at coordinate 109,405 of VXBI01005058.1, read as the reverse complement.
GCCCCTGAGCATATTTTGGACCCTAAACCTAGATTATTGTATTCCAAGTGCATCCCTTGTTCTTCCCCTCGGGTGGATGTTGATTACCTTAAAAGAAAATACATTTACCACACAGAACTGCATTGAGTTACCATTACCAATTCAAACATGCCCAAACAAAACACACACACACAAATTTGTATTTCATGGTGCCTTGGTATCCTGGATTATACAGGAGAGGTCTTAAAAGTAGTCAGTGTAAGCTCCAGAAACAGTGCTGATAGTGATCTCAGCTGAGGGAAAAAACTCCAGAGGACTTGTTATTGCCAAGCTGCAGGCCAAGGAATGGGTTGTGTTGTGTTTGCATTTGAGGCAGTGTCATGTGCTCTCTTCCCACTGCTGAGGTTCCAAGCCCACCTTACCCCATGTCAGAGTGCCAGGGCAGATTTGGGGCACTGGCATTTGATTTGGATGCTTGCTATGGTTCGGCTTTGACTGCAGGCCTGATGTCTGTGAAGGAAAATGTTTTAAACCATTCCTGTGATTCTGCTTTCCAGAGAGGAGCAAACATGAGTTAGCATCACTTTCCCTTCCATTTCCAAGCTGGAGAAAGTGGCTGTGGTGGAAGATCTTTCTCTGTCTAGTACAGCACATGAGGGCAGGAGGCTGATCCAGGAACCATCCTTAACACAGCAGTCTTCCCTTCACAGAGGCGTTCAGGGATTTACTCAAATCCTCTGCCAGTGACAGACAGGGACCTCTCATGATAATTGTCACAGGCTGATTTTTTCAAACAGATATTTGTGGTTTAACAATGCGTTTACAATCAGCTCTGGCCTTAATCTAATTTTAGGACTTCTTTTTTTGAAGTGATGCCATTAAAATGCTCATTTCATCGAGCAGAATGTGATGCTGTTTAACTATGATATCTGTTTTTAATGTGGAATTTTTGGCAATCACAAGGAAAGTAGTGTACTCTGGCTCTTGATCAGTACCATCTACTGGAAAACAGCATGAAACTCATGGAAAAGTTTTGTAGGCTTTGCTAAGAATTTGTGCATCTCCTGTCATACGTGAATGGGAAATGACAGCCAAAGCCAGGAGAGATGGTTTTGTTTCCCTGTGAGGTCTGTCCTGGCTGCCTGCTCATTGCTGGTGACCAGAAAGGGTCCCTGCTCTGGCTGACTGCTCTCCCTGACCCTGTCTAAACACAAACAATGCCTTAGTCACACTGGCAGGGTTAAAATCCCCAAACTAGCACAAACCCATGTGCAAACAGAGCTCAGGTTTGTGTAATCAGAATCCTGGGAATGTATTATCATCAGTATCTCCAGCTCAAAAAAGCTTTATGGAGCAAAGCACCAGATGAGAAATAGATCAGAACAGCCACAAAAGTCTCCAATGCAAGGATTTAGTAGGTCAGCAGTTGGTCTATTTACCACAGTCTTATTTAATCAGAGTACCTCTAGCTTTTTATGTCTCTTAATGTGGCCCAGGTTTCCATAACCAGAGCAGGCATGGCAGGAAATCAATATAGTAAATTAGATTACTTGGAGACTTCTCCCTTTAGTTTGAATGTGTGTGGATGGGTTATTCAGGATCTGACAGACTTGCTGGAAATGAAAGACACTGTCTACAGTGGGTAAATTGTTGCTAAGAAAGTAATTGACAGGTATGTCATAAAGCCTGAAAATTCCCATTCCCTGGGGAATTTATATCTGATGCCATTTACTTCCCAGTCAGCCCTTTAGAAATGGCCCAAAATGCCAGCTGGCTCCTGGGAGCTTTTGGGAATCCTGTTTGAAATGAACTGTAGGCAGAGGTGTCACCTCAGAGATGCAGAATTGCAGTAGAACTGGTGTAAGGTAGTAATTAATCTGTGATTAAATCTCCTGATTAAATCTCCTGCTTCCATCGATCTCCCCCTGTATTTATTCAGCGTTGCATTTTCCATCGAGGTTTTTGTTTATTTCTTCGGTGGTTTGGATTCTATTTTTTTATTTTGTCTGATGAAATAGGTGAAAGAATTTATCAATGCAGAGCTGCTGGCTCACCTGTATTCCTCTGAGGACCAGAACACTCTGATGGAGGAGTCGGCGGAGCAGGCGCAGCGGCGCGACGAGACCCTGCGCATGTACCAGGCGCTGAAGGAGGCCCTGGCCATCATCGGGGACATCAGCACCAGCACAGTGTCCACCCCTGCTCCCCCTCCTGTGGATGACTCCTGGCTTCAGCAGGCACGCAGGTGAGGAGCCTCCAATCTGCATTGCCACCAAATTCAGGACAGGCAGATGTAGTCGGCATCAGGAGCTCCCTACCTGCCTGTCTCCTCCAGGTCTTAGTGACACCTGTGAGGAAAATCCAAACATTTTCCCATATATACCTGTGGGTATGTTTATGTGAGCAGCAGGCAGGATATTTGCCTTGCAAAACACCATGCAGTGGACTTAGCTTCTTTGATGCTTCAAATGATGCCTTGAGTTTAGCTTTCATATTTCCCAGATTCTGCACTGGATTAGTGTGTGACTCTGAACTTCATATAAAGTGTTCCAAGTTCTCCTCCCAGCTCAGGCACACAAAACAATCCTTTTCCAGCCCCACAACCAAGGACACCGCTGCAGCTTCAGCCCCAAAAAGTGCAAACAGCAGAGAATTGAGGAGAGAATCTGGGAGGGTGGGAGTGCAGAACCTGGAGCTGGAATTGGACAATGAACCCCAAGATGGAAATGGACCAAAACTTATGAAAGTGTGAGAACTCGTTACTTGAGGTTCATTTTGGGTCCATTTTGAGTCCATCTGGGGTAGAGCCACAGCCAGGCTCTTGTACTGCCCAAGGTGAATCCTTGAAAGGCCTTTTAATTAATCCCTGCTTTATTCCTTTAACTCTGTCTAACCTCTGTTCTAGGTAGCCTCTCTAGGCATCACCAAGAGCAGCTGCTTCTGTCACCCAGTTGTGTATCCATTTGGCCTCCTTTTGCAAGCTGTTATAATAATTCAGCATCTAGGGCTCCATGTCCTAGAAATTCCACTTAACAAAACATTATTAGGACTTGAATAATAAAATCCATTATATTTACCTCTTTGCTTGTATGTTGTCAGTGGGAAACACCTGAGACTTAATTGTATGTGATCCTCTGACACTGACAGCAAAGGAAAATTCCAATAAAAACCGTCTGTCACAGGTGTGGAAAGTAAAATAAAATACATCAAAGAAAACCCAAAACTCAAACCTCCACCTTACTGAACTTTAAAAATCTCTGCTATTTCACCAGATCACCTCCTCCAAGTCCTTCAACTCCAAGGAGACCCACACTGAACAACCCCCCAACCAGACCTTTATCTGGCCGAGGCCCCGCTCCTGCCATCCCGTCTCCAGGCCCGCAGTCGGGGGCTCCCCCGGTCCCGTTCCGCCCGGGAGCACTGCCACCATTCCCCGCTGCTGAAGCCCATGGAGCCCCTCCCCAGGTGCCCTCTCGGCCCAGCCGGGCTCCTCCCAGCGTGCCAAGGTAAGGAGCTGGGTGCTGTGCTGCTGCCATGGTTCTCTCCCTCTGGCATGACACACTCTGCACCCTACGAGCGCTCTTGTGGAGAAAGTCTTGTAGCAAAGCAAAACTGGGCACTCCCTACACAGTTTGGTGGAAGCAATTTGTGGCATGTACCCTGTTTGAAAAGATAGGAAGATTTTTTTCATTGAAAAAAATTCTAGCCAGTCAGTTGGAAGGCCCTGATTTGCTTACATTAGAACCCCAGTTCTGGTTGTGTTGCACCCTCATAAGGGCTCAGAGAGAGGGAGAGGTCACCTACCCCCACCAGGAGAGGGGCAGGGGTGCAGCTCCTCACTTCTGCCCTTCTGAACCCTCACCAGAGGAAGCAAGGCTCTCCTGGGACAGAACAAGAGCAATTCTTGTAGAACCAGTGGAACAAACTGGTAGGAGTCTGATTCTTGTCCTGCAAAACCAGTAATTTCCAGCCAGTTGCAAACAGTCCTTAGCTGTCTGACAGAGTATGGTACCAAGCAATTAGTTAAGGAACAAGATTATCTTTAGTGCATTATTTCCTTTCCTTCCCAGGACTTTGCATTTATCAGTAGCTTTGCATATTGTATAATTTTCTATGGCATTAACTGCTTTTTTATATAAGTTATATGAACAGAATGTCCTTAATGTTTATTTTCACAATGATGTAATACACCTAATCACTTTTATATATATATTAAAACCTCTGATTCTGAGGGATTCATTAATGTTCTAAATTATGAGAGGCGTGGGCAGATAAGGCAATGTTGGAACAAAGGGGTTTCTCCATTTTTGATAAATTAACTGTTACATTGAAAGTACTCACAGTTTGGGAAAAAAAAGAGCCAGCTAAATAGGAACAAAATAAAATGTGCACATTTTCAATTTTAAAAATGGTAATTGAGAAGAGAACCTTTGGACGAGAATTTTCTTTTAAATAGGTGAGATCTGTCGTAGTTGTCAGTAACTTAAATTTGAGGCTCGGTGTTTCTAATATAATTACCCTTTATAATAGAAAGCATAAATAAATGAGGTATATCAAAGGAATGAAGTATTTTAATACATTTGCTATGAAAAGGGCGTTGTTGCATCAATGCCCAGCCATGAAACACTCTCTCACTTTAGTGGATATCCTGTAGCTCGAAGTAGGGGAGAAACCTGGAATTGCCTTTCCAAACTTTGCGCTGCAAGGGAAGAAGCCCAAGGCTTATCCAAGGCTGGGAGAACCTGGGGCTGAGCCAAAGGGTGCTGGCCCTGCTGTTTGCTCTGTGCCATCAGAGCCAAATGAATGAGCTGAAGGGCTGAGGTGCAGTTCTGCCAGCTGTGCTGCCAGAGAGAACCATGGCTCCTGTCCCCTTGCCCTGCACGTCTCCTTCCCCTGCCCGCTGTGGTTGTGCATGGACTCTGCTTTCCTGGAGTGGCTTGCCAAGAGCATGGCTGATGATCATCTTTTTCATGCCTAAGTGATAGGTGGGATGGAGACCAGAAAGGAATTTTCTAGCACTCAAAAGACACATGGGTAAGCAGCCTGGGAGCGACTCAGTGCAGGAGCGCCACTGGTGGCATGAACAGCAGTGGTGGATAAAGGAGGTCAGTGAATTTAAAATGCTGTAGCTGGATACAGAATTGAATGTGAGACTGCCTGACATTTTTGTGGAAAAAAATAATCTGCAATACACATCTTCTGGACTGGATCCTAGTTCTCTCTTTAGAGCTATGAAAGCCTCAGACAGAAACTGCTAAAGAATGAAGGAAGGGTTTGCCATTCTGCTGAAACTTCAGGTTTCTCCTGCTGACTAAAGTGCAAGGGAGGAAATCCCAGGGAAGGGGCTGCAAGGGAAATCACCTGAGGGGGACAGTGTGGCCAGCTCAGTGTGGCCAGCTCCTGTGCCTATTAAATGTTTCTTTTGAGCCCTGGAATTTCAGCTACGCTTGGTCTGGTTTTAATAACAGCCTTTGCAGGATCATAGGAAATTGACTCAGAAAACGGGTCTGAGATATTAAAAGGGGAGAAAAAAAGAGTTTTGAGGAAGAGTTCTTGTGGAAACTTGAGCTTTTTCTGTGACTTATTTTTGAACTGGGGCTCTGTGCTCTGACTGTTCCACCACCATTTTCTGCAGTGATTCCTTGAAGTGTTGGGATCTCTCTTATCTAGGGAAATAGTTTAGCTTCCTGAGAAGAAAGTAGTTTTTTTTAAAGTTTATCTCACTTTCCAAAGGAGATTTCTGTTGCAGCCCCTGTCACATGGAGCTGAAAACCCTGACATGCTGAACAAAGTTTCCATTTTCTCCTGTTCTGACTTAAGATAAAAAAATTATTTTCAGGGGTAAGACTTGCACCATCCTTGTCCAATGAGGGGATTAGCACACATTTGGCACCTTACCATGAGATACAGCCCCTGTCTTTGCAAACACAATTTTTTCTTCTGTTTTATTAGCATTTAATCAAAGGAATTGTACAGAAATGGTGAGCTCTTGGCATTTTCTCACTGTTCCTCCCTTGATGTACAGGGAAAGGAAAAGAGTTAGGAGAGCAGGAAATAATTTTCTTCCCTGCTTTGCTCTGATTCTAAAGCTGGTTTGGGTTATGTGCTCTGAATATTTCTGTAAGGAAACAGAAACTATTTGCATGATACATGCCTCTTTTAATTAATCCCACTTGAGGTGGGTGGATCTCTCCCAGCAAAGCCTGTGAGTAAAGGCCCCTGGCTTTAAGGGCTTGATGCCAAAGCATATATGATTTGTGAAGTATTCCCCACTGCCAGAATCTGGATTATTCCCCCTCTCTCTTGAAAGGCTTCAGTAGTATTTTGAAAGAAAATGCAGCTGTGTGCTTGCTTTGGTAAGACAGCTTTAGGCAGGCACTAGAAGCCCTTCAGCTTACCCTGGTGTGTGTTTGCTTGCCTGTGTGGAAAGCCTGATCATGACCTACTGTGGATGCTTGATTTTTAGCTTTTAAACATCCTGAATGGGAATCTCAGCTTTGCCACGAGGAAAACAATTGAATTGGAAATGTTTTTTCTCCTGGCAGCAGAGCCCATGGCGTTTGTGGGGATGGAAGGGGGCTGCCCTATTCTCCTTGGGTCCTGCCCTGCAGTGCTACTGTGGACCCACCAAGGCTTTGGGGAGAGAATTCACGTTGTGCTCTCACATACTGTCCCTACAATTTCCTTCCACCCACAGCCAGCCAGCAGGGGAGGGCTGGTGGCAGCTCTGCAGCTCCCCTTTGTTAAGCCACCAAGGCTAATTCCATCACCTGCTGTGTTGGTAGCTAATCTACCTTGTAAGCCATCATTACATATTTCTGGCACAAAAGGTACTTTTACCTGACAGTAATTGCAGCTAGAATGTTCAGACCAAGTCAGTTTTAGTGCAGAAAACATTACTGCCTGACATCTCCCAGCCCACAGGCTCCCACTCAACTCTTTGATTGCCAAATATCAACCATTCACCAAGTTTTCTCTGATGGATTTTTATGGATTAGAGTTCTTTGAAAAGATTTAATGAAATGTCTAACCCTGTGCCTTGAATGATAAGGGGATTCTGTGCAAAAATTGCACATGATCCTCTGAATAAAATCTGTCATAGTGCATAGGCATGTAAGGCCAGAAGGGTTATCCTGCCTGAGCCTGGCAGTCTTCTTTCTCCTGAAAGTTTGACCTTGCAGCCTTAAAAGCTTACTACTGTATTTTTTAATGGAATATAAATTGTAATCAAATAGTCATTGCACCAAATTCTTCTGGCAGGATGAGTGAGAGCCCACCTTAGAGTGTTTGCATGCTGACTTGGATGATTTTAATCTGAACACCCAAGTAGGAGAGCACAGCTCTCTGTCCTCTTTGAATGAATCTTTGGCAGAAGTTCTATTCCAAAAGTATAGTCTGCAATTAGGATTGTTTCATGCAAGCAAAGAGACAAAAGTGTTACAGGGACGGAATTCAAAATCCTGCTGAACCTCAGGAGAAAAGAAAGCCAAAGAATAATTTAATTTAATTCTGCATCTCATGTCTGTGATCAAAAGAATATACAGCTACATGGGCAAAGCCAGAGCCCTCCCAGGGGGGATCCTGCACTTCTGTAGTCAGTATGTTTCCAACTCTGCCTGTCCAAGGACCCCAAAATCACAAGATTTATGACAATATCAGTTATTATTTCTGTGATTTCTGCCCAGAGAAAAGACAGCCCTGTGTAATTTGTTACCAGTCTAATGTACATTTCTTGTTGAACTGCACACCCAGTAATATGTTACTTCTGCTGCTGGCTGCTTTGAGCAGCAGACTCCATTTATTTTCTCTTATCTCTTAGAAAGAAGTTCTGCATTTTCCCCTTTCCACAGGGTCCTTTTTCACTGTTTTCTCTTTTTTTTTTCTCAGTCTTTACCTCTCTGTCCCTTTCTTGACCATCCTCTTTCACTTGGTTTCCTGCTTGGTACATTTGTCGCCCTTCCCCATGTCTTCCTTCCTTTCCTTCTCACCATCTTGGTTTCTTTCCAACTTATCCCTTCCCTGTCACCTTGCATTTCTGTCTTTTAGAGTTTTTCAGGCAGTTTTCAAGCCATAGAATGCAATATTTGGCCATCTTTCTTAACAGCAACCTGGTGGCAGTGGCTGTGACACCCATCAGAAACACGAGTTCCACTGCTTGGGGCAGTCACACTGCCAAGTGCAAACCTGGGCTCATCTTGCAACTTCAGTCTTGGAATAGAATCAAAGAATACAATCACAGAGTCCTTTGGTTTGAAAGGGACCTTTAAAGGTCATCTAGTCCAACCCCCCTGCAATGAATAGGGACAACAGAAGCACTGAAAGAAGGAGCATTCTGCATGAGCATAAGTATTGGAGGGCTTGGCCAGGAAGGGGGTCACAGCAGGTTGTAAAAACATGTAAGATGTCACAGTACAGCAAGTCTGGTGGTTTCATAGTAATTCTGCAGTACTGATCTTATGAGAAATTTGGAATGGCATTTGCACAGAACTGATTAGCTGCCTGAGCTGTAATGCCATGAGAGATACAGGAGAATCTTCACTTCTGCTCCAGGAGCTTCAGTGACTGCTGCCCCTAAAAGGATGGCTCTCTTTTAGACTGGCAGTAGGATTTTGTTACTGCCTTCCCTTATATTCCTCTCCCCCAGATGACTGTCCTGAAGATGGAGGAAAACAAAGTTCATGGGATGCCAGACATGACAGCCTGAGTACCATGTCTGCTGCTCCCTTCATCAGCCAGAGGCAGGCTGTCCATCTCTTCAGGGGCCCAGGAATTTTCTGATGGGCAGTTGACTATGGCAGATGAACAAAAGCATCTGAAGAATCACTTGTTCTGTACAGGGTTGAGGTTTGACCTATCTGCATCTCAGATAGCTGCTATCTTCTGAAGTTCCTGAGCTACTTGCTCCTGCCTTATTCAACAAAAAATTATTTAAAAAACAAAGTGACATTCCATTGGGACTGTTGCAAGTCACTTTAAAAGTTCAGCAAAGAGGATCTGGCAGTGAAATGGCTTTTCATTACCCTTAGTGTAGACTAGACCTATGTGATGGGAAAGGGTAAGTAAAAGAGATGCAAGAGGGGGAAAGACAGAAAAAGAAGAAGCCTGAAAAGCATCACTGAACACTGAAAGAAGTGATTCTGGAATAAAGATGATGTTGTAAGTGCAGACCTCAAACATAGTAGGAATGGCAGCTGATGCACTGAGTGAATTTCAGCAAAAATTTGAGTTTGGTTTGGTTTTGATTCTTTTCTTACTTCCTTTGCATTTTCTCTCTCAAGATACTGTTAGTAGAAGGAAGTGGTTTTATTTTTAACATCTCTCTACTTGAAGAAAGTAGAGTCAAGCAATAGCAGTTGTTTGACAGAAATACAGGAATCTGAAGATGTGTTTTGTCCCAATAAATTATTTAGTTTCATGAGTAGTTTAGTAATAGTTGCCATGAAGGCATTGCAGGATTAGAGGGACAGTGTTGAGCAGGGAATTCCTGCCTTGTCTGAAAGAGTGGGCGAACAGCAGTGCATTTCTAGGCTGCCAAATGCTAGAAGAGAAAACATCTGAGAGTAAACAGAGAGAAACAGTGATGATTTGAACTTCCTGCACCTGCAGGCATCTTGAAAGGCTGTCTTGAAACTCTCCTGTCCCCCATGAGCTGTACTGGATCAGTAGTGAGTGAGGGCACTCCATGGCTCCATTAACAACAGTGCTAATGCCATTATTTGGCATCATGGGCAAGAAGAGGTGCAGCTCCAGCTGGAGGTGACAACCAGGACATTTGCCCCCCTTCTTGCACCAAGGTAAGTAAAGAGGAGAGAGGCACCAAGGCAGAGGAAGGTCAAAGCTGAGTAGGAAAGCAGAACAGAGATGTGTTCAGAAGTGGGCTCCATGATTCACACTGGTGGCAAGCAGTGCAGCTGCACACAGAGCAGCACACAGCTCCTGTGAGAAGATCAGATGTTCTTCCTGCTGATTTGTGGCCCTTCTGTTGCCATCTTCCATGCACAGGGCAGCATTCTAAACGTTCCCACTCAGCACTACTTTCTCTTCTTCATGTCCAGTTGTGACCCCCTGGACCATCCCAACCTAGGGTTTCTGAAAGGCTGGGACAGGATTCCACAGATGCACTGCACACTTGCTTGCTTGACATGTTCCCTGCTGAAGGCAAACAAGAACACTCAGTTTTTAAAGAATAATAGTCTGTCTCGATCGCTCTGTTGAATTAATTTTGTGTTTATTCAAGCTGAGCTTTTCATATGGCACATTAATTCCCTGAAATGACTAATTTGAAAATGCAGTGTTCACATAAACATACAATCTATTTGTATGTGTGTGTGTGATGGACATTAATTTATTATGGTCATATAGAAAACGTAGCTTGAGTTGTAGATAATAAATTATTCTGCTGGAACATCGTATTTTGGACCACTTTGCCTCTTAAAGGAGTATCTGTATTAAGTTAAATCACACACAGTGGAACCTCACTAACCTTAGTGCTTTCAAACAGTGTAAGCCTTTGAATTAATAGATTTATACTGCTGCAGTGTAGTGGTGGCCAGTGGAAGGACACATTCTTCCCACTCACTTTTTTTTGTTGTTTCTTTCACTTAAAAGAAATAGATATCTGATAAAACAGCATAATTGATAGCCTTAACTTGCTTATACTGAACAAAAAAATTCTCCCACTGAGAGAGCACTGTGCATCTGAGTCATTTTTGGGCAGTTTTGGGGTTCAGCTGTAGGGACAGCCGAGGCAGTCCCTGTCAGCACAGTCTGAGCACACCCTCTGTGCATTTGCAGAGCCTGAGTTCAGCTGGAGAACTGCTTCAGAACTGCCACCACCCCAAAGCTGTGCTCTGTGCCTGAGGCTCCCCTTCCTGACCTGCCCGACCATAGTGATCCCGTGGGCAATGCTTAAAGCAGACATTTTGTGTTTAACAAAATGACATTTCCCAGTACAGAAACAAATCTGAGCAATTTTCACTCTCTTGGACCATTACTCTGGGATAAGGAGCCATCTCAGGCAGATATTCCCCAGCTCCTTTTTCCTTTCATCACCACTCAGCGTGGTTTCTCATTTCCCCGCATTCACCATCTCCTCCTGATCCCTGTCTGTGATTCCTGCTCTACTCCTCCCAATGTCATCATCCTTTTCCTGCTTTTCCTGCTTGTTATGACCTGTGTCACTAGGATTGCCTTTCCTCCCCTTGGCTTTCCCACTTCCACTCCAGATCCTTGCTCCTGAATTGGTATTTAGGGAGACTTTGCAGTAGCCGTGCTGCTCTGCTGTAGGACAGAGTTTCAGCATGCACAGACTGAAGACTAATTAGGTCTACAAGCTGTGCCTTGCCTCTGCTTTTCAAGCATGATGGGTACAGTAGTTTCACTTCTGGTTTGGATTGTCCTCCAAATCCTGAGGCTGATGGAGTCAAGAGATGCTATATAAAAGTTAGGTTGATACAAATAAGAATAGAGGGTATGGGTCTCTCAGGATCTTGCTGAAACAGAGAAAGCCAGAGAAACAGTACGAAAATAAAATCAGTCAAAGCATTATAACTTTCTCAAGACCAAGCTACTTAGTTCTCTAAATAATCCCCCAAACAGGAAAGCAGATTTATTCCTCACCTGCAGTAAGTCACTGTTTGCCCTCTTACCAAATGCCTCACATCCAGGTTTGTTCTGTCACCTAAAACAAATTTGCCTGCAGTCAGTCCTAAAGCTGCTTAGAGATTTGAAATATTTTCTTGTTAAATTCTACAAAAACAATGTCACGTATCAGGGTACTCCGAGAGGGCTGGGTTATAGGGAAACCAAGATGCTGGAAAAGGGAGAGAATAATGGGCTTCTGTTCACAGCTTCAGATCTATAGGATGTATCGTAAAACCCACTTCTGTGCATGCCTTGCACAAGTGTTCTCTGGTGGTCACAAGCAAGCAAGAACGTCAAGTATAAGTGGAAATGAAAGCCTTTTATTTCGAAGTCCTCTGGCTGTGCTGTGAGAAGCCATCTTTGAGCGGGGCCTCCCCTGGTAATTACAGCCATGCTTTACTGAAAGCACATTTTGTGCACTCTGGTGGGGAGCGATAGGGCGTCTCGAAAGGCAAGGGCTCGAAGAACTCCCATATGTTTCTGATCGAATTTTAAGTCTAGACTTGTTTTATTTAGTTTCTTTTGCTCTGCATTTGCCTAGCTAAAACTTTTAGGAGTTCTTTTAAAACTGGAAACATGGGGGGGGGAGGGTGCTGCTTAGGTTAAAAATAAATGTAAAAACTTTTCCTTTTTTAAAAAGTTTTTGCACGGGGGTAAGAGCTCCCCTCTGTTCAAAACCCCACTGAGCTCTTCAAAGGAGTCTCTGCAGCAACATCAGGGAGTTATTAAATACATACTTAGTCCACAATTTTCATTGGTAAATTCTTTATGTCTGCTTAATGTGTGCTAGTTAGAAGAACTGATTCTTTTTGCAGACTCGTTTACTCAACCCCGGGGGGACCTATGATCTCCTGCCCCTTTAGCACTAACTTTTACAAACAGTTTCCTTTTTTTTAAAAAAAAAAAAAAAGCAGCAAAACAAATAACAACAAGCCCAAAGCCACGGCCCCAAAAGGCGAGAAGGATGCTGGCGACAATAAGCAGGCGGCTTTCCCGCAGCAGTGCCGCGTTCGGAGCGGCTTCATCCATCCGCAGCTTTGGGGGTTCCAGCGCTGCCCGGGCTGCGGGAGCCCCCTCCGGCCTCAGACTAAACATTGAGCTGGGCTTAGTCACGGATTAACTCACCGCAGGGTAAATGGCAGCTATTGCGGAGCAGGGCTCGGGGGAGGCGGGCTCTGCCCGCTTTCCCCTCGCTTTCCCCCGGCAGGGCTGCGGGCAGGCTGCAGCTCCCCCTGCCGCTCCCAGCGCCGCTTCCTCGGCGATCCCGGGGGCTGGGAGCGCCCGTGGGGAGCCTCCCTTGGCTCGGGGTGCGCGCTCGGCATCCTCACAGCTGGGCTTGCTGCTGCTGCTGCCCCGGAATTGGTTCTGGCTGTGGTAGCTCAGCGTGGCTCAGGCTCCTGCACAGCTCTTAGCCACTGCTCCGGTGTAAAGGAGCCAAGGACATGGGGTTTGGCCTCTCATTTTTGGGCTAGGGATTCCTGTTAGGGCGTGAAAAAAGTAGCAATGGTAGAATAGTAGAAATGGTCACAGAACGACTTGTCACCTCGACGGGGAAATCTAGGACAGGCAACTTCAGGGCTTGTTCTTTCCTTCACTTGGACTTGGTTTTAGGCTTGGGATTCCTGTTAGGTGAAAAAAACTCTGCTACTCCCAGTAGCAATGGTAGAATAGTAGAAATGGTCACAGACTAACTTGTCACCTTGACAGGGAAATCTAAGACAGACAGCTTCAGGGCTTGTTCTTTCCTTCACTTGGACATGGTTTTGGGGTTGGGATTCCTGATCGAGGGTGAAAAAAAGGTCTGAATGCAATGGTAGAATAGTAGAAATGGTCACAGAACGACTTGTCATCTTGATAGGAAAATCTAGGACAGACAGCTTCAGGGCTTGTTCTTTCCTTCACTTGGACATGGTTTTGGGGTTGGGATTCCTGTTAGGGAGTGAAAAAAGGTCTGAATGCTACTTCCAGTTTAGAAATGATCACAGAATGACTTGTCACCTTAACAGGGAAATCTGGGACAAGCAACTTCAGGGTTTGTTCTTGTTCTTTCCCTCACTCGGACTGGAGCTCCATCTCGTGCCAGTTGATTCTGTGTGCCAGTGGCAAAGGAAGGTGAGGTCTCTTCCCCAAGCTGAGCCCCTTTTCTCTGCCCAGGGCCTCAGGAGCATGGTCCCCCTTCCTCCATGCAGATACCCGAGGAGAGTGTCAGCAGCAGGGCTGGAGGGACATGGTGCTGCTGCAGCCAAGTGCTGCCTTTCCCAACACTGCCACTGCTCCAGAAGGCACCTTGTGTCAGAGCATCCCAGCCACACTGGGAGTGTCCCCAGAGGGGACAGAGCACGGCTGGAGGGTCCCCTCCTGAGCACTCCTGTCTGTAGGTGTGGCACAGGGACAGAAGGATGCTGTGGATCAGCAGCAGCTCCTCATCACAGGGTCCCCTTGGGGGTATCAGCTTCTCCTGAAGTCCTTGGTACCCTGCAGTAGAAAGAGCTAATGGAGAGTTTTTCTGTTCAGGTCTGCACTGGGCTTGGAAAGGAAGTTCCAAATAGCAGCCAGAGCAGTAAGAGCTCTGCTTCAAGGAGGAAATAGGGCTTGGGCCTGATTTTGGTTCAGGTTTGGTTTGACTGATTATATCCAGGAAATCCTCCCACTGCGTTCTCCAGTTTCTGATCCTGCTGTGTTAAATAGCAATTTGGCTAAATTGCATTATTTGAATCCAGTGGGCTGCATTTAATCTGGTATTAAAATGCATGTTTGGGCTTGTATCTTTTGAATTTGATATGAAGACAGCTGTATGCATTTTCCCTTGTTTGTCAATTGTATACATATGATACAATGTTTTTAGTAAGCACTAAACAATGCAATGTGAGGCATTTCAACAAAGGAATAATTTAATGCAACCCAGCAGAAATGCAGAGCCTTAGAAGTGGTTCTTTATGAAACTACAAATTTTGGAAATGGGTCCAGAAGACCTACACTGGAGCAACACAAGAAACAATAGTTAACACAGTAACATTTTTCCTGTAAGAAAAATACACCATGAAGAAATTATATTTTGCCTATTTTTTTTTAGCTTGTTGATTTAGTTGAATGCTTTAGTTGGCATATTTTGTATTTGTTGCATGGTAGGGATTAAAATTCTCATTTCTTCACCAAAAGAGAATATTGTCGCACAAGATGCCCTTTGAGCCAAACGAGATTTTTTTTTGTCAAGTGTAAATTTGTCTCACATATTTTGTTCCAGTTCAAAGAAGATTAACACATTGTTACATTCTTTTCATCTTCAGTTTAGCTTTAGCAGAACGAGACACAATTCCATGGTAATCTTCTTCAGAGCCACAACTGTCCCTACTTGCACAGGTGGAGGATGGGTTAGGAAGGGCTGCACAGTTTGTTGGGGCAAATTATTCATTTATTATTATTATTATTATTATTATTATTATTATTATTATTATTATTATTATTATTATTGAGCTCTGCTGGTGCTGATGGGAACCAACCTCAGCTCCC
>VXBI01005058.1:0-93051 GCA_013397375.1 Toxostoma redivivum | reverse complement strand
GTTCTTTATGAAACTACAAATTTTGGAAATGGGTCCAGAAGACCTACACTGGAGCAACACAAGAAACAATAGTTAACACAGTAACATTTTTCCTGTAAGAAAAATACACCATGAAGAAATTATATTTTGCCTATTTTTTTTTAGCTTGTTGATTTAGTTGAATGCTTTAGTTGGCATATTTTGTATTTGTTGCATGGTAGGGATTAAAATTCTCATTTCTTCACCAAAAGAGAATATTGTCGCACAAGATGCCCTTTGAGCCAAACGAGCTTTTTTTTTGTCAAGTGTAAATTTGTCTCACATATTTTGTTCCAGTTCAAAGAAGATTAACACATTGTTACATTCTTTTCATCTTCAGTTTAGCTTTAGCAGAACGAGACACAATTCCATGGTAATCTTCTTCAGAGCCACAACTGTCCCTACTTGCACAGGTGGAGGATGGGTTAGGAAGGGCTGCACAGTTTGTTGGGGCAAATTATTCATTTATTATTATTATTATTATTATTATTATTATTATTATTATTATTATTATTATTATTATTGAGCTCTGCTGGTGCTGATGGGAACCAACCTCAGCTCCCACCTTGCTCAGAGCCTGGGTGCAGCCATGAGCACTCATGGTGATCTGAGCTGGGTTAAGGAATAGAGAGTGACAACCTGGTACCTCCTGCTAAAGAAAGGGAGCAAAAGCACCCTGGAAGACATGGATTGGGATCAATGCAGCAGCAGAGCACTGCTGGAGGGTGCTGGACAGCTGGGTAAGGCAGGAGCAGTCTCAGGCTGATTATCCAGCACACAGCAGTGCCAGACAGGACTGTGCCAGCTGGTGCAGGCAATTGTCAGCTCAGACTCTGCATGGGCAGGCCCAGGTGGAATGGAGCATCAACAAAATACTCCTTGTAGCTAAGCTGAGGGAATAACCTCCACACACCCTGAGGTGGATCTGACTGCACACAAAAAGGTAAAGTGTTGCACAGCTACCAGAGGGACTATATAGCTCCAGCAGAGTTGGGTGTTATCCTTGGATGAAGAGAGGGAGGGATAAGTGCCAGCCTGGACTGCAGGTAGAATGTGCTTGGAGATCACACTGCTTGCTCTGGGGTCTCTTACCAGAGGATGACACAGTCCAAATATAAAATGCAGGGGTTTGCAGCATACAGGAAAATTGAATGAAAGCACCCAAGTCTTCCCAAAAAATCTGTGACTCGGTAGCACTTCCTGAAATGCATTAGTGGTAAATTAATGAATCCAGCAGCCTTGGTCATAACTGGCATTTTCAAACCTGGCCATTGATGTAAAGCCTCAATGTGCCTCAGACACAGGCACATTGATAGGGCTGCAGTTTGCCCAGCTGTGTAAGAAGCTGCAAGATTTTCCTGCTTCTGCAAAGCAGACCTGAAAGTTGCTGCAGGCTGTTTTCCCCTGCACTGAAATGTGCCTGTAAGTCTGCTCTGTGACTGTCCAGGCTAGGACTGAGCCCTAAAAACAGGGAATAACAATCCTCTCCTGCTGGTTTGCGTTGGCTCCAGAAGGTATGTGGAGAACCCCACACCCCACACTGTGATGGATGAGAGGGTAAAGCATGGCAGAAATGGCAAGCCCATTTCCTCCTTCCTTCCTGTGCATGCTCAGGGGTGTCTTGCTTCAGCACACGTGGCAACAGCATTGTTGTGTGTATGACCATGTGCATGT
This sequence comes from Toxostoma redivivum, assembly GCA_013397375.1. Lineage (NCBI taxonomy): Eukaryota > Metazoa > Chordata > Aves > Passeriformes > Mimidae > Toxostoma > Toxostoma redivivum. Next base: position 91,359 of record VXBI01005058.1, on the reverse strand, counting down.
CCATGTAAAACCAGCCAGTTTGTGCTGAGTGTTGTGCTCAGTGTTGTGCTCAGTGTTTTACTCAGTGTTGTTCTCAGTGTTTTGCTCATTGTTTCTTTTCTCTCTCTCTCCAGTCGAAGACCTCCCCCTTCACCTACTCGGCCCACTGTAATCCGCCCGTTAGATTCATCCCTGTTAGACTAAAAGGAATTTCTGGCATGGTTTTCTTGTTAACCAAATCTGTGGAAACAAATTGCTTGGTAACTGTCTCAATAACCAATGTATAGTCGCATGTCTGGACATCTCTAGGCAAGTAACCAGTTTTACTGCTATACTCTGTCCATTCTTCTGAGGTCTTCAATGTTTGGGGAAGGTCTGTGTTGCCTTGACTTTTCCTTCTGCAATAACTGCTGTTAGCTAACTTACTGACACATATCTCCACCCAGACAACTGTGCTCGCAGTCCTCTACAGCAAACAGAGGGCTTGACTCTGTGTGTGTTTGTGCATGTGTCAATTTGATCTGCTGCTTTTTTTCCCTCTTACCTGAAAGGAATCAAGCTTTTATTTGTACCTTCCAGGTTTTCTATTTTCTCTTGTAATGGCTAAACTGGGCAAAGAAAAGCCATGTGGTTTCTTACCAAGCTCTTCTGAAGGCCCCACACTTCCAGGTCTCTCTTGCAAGAGGCTTGCTTCTCCTATAAATTCTTCTTATCCGAAATTTAGTTTTAAGGAATGTTGTTAAATGAGCAGGGTGTGTGTGGGACAAGGCATGTTTTGCTTTATTTCCATCCTGGCAGCTGCAATGCCAGCTTGGTTGGGTTGGTGAGGAGCAGGCTGGGGTGCCCCAGCTCCCAGGATGGGACAGGGTGACTTGGAGGGCTGGGGTGTCACAGAGCACCGTGTGCCAGTCCCTCTGTCCTGTGCCAGTGCCTGCTCACACTCCTGGGAAGCACTGGGGGGGAGTGAGTGCATGGAAATGTGCTGTGTGCAGGATCCAGGGAACTGAGCACTGCTTCTGGTCCTTTTGTGACACAGGAGGACAGAAATACAGACACATGCACAGCTGGACCCGAGTGCCCCTCCTCTGCCCACTCACAGAGCTCCAGCCTAGACTGGCAGCTGAGCTTTCCAAGGGCCAGGTTTGGATGTGAGATATTTGTGATATTTCCACATGCCAGTCAATTAAGTTTCCCTGTGCCTCCTGTGTAAAGATTTTCTTTTTGCATTAGTCCTTGCACACACCTTGGTTTACTGTTGCTTTATCCAGCCAAGTTCTGGGAAGTGCTCAGCTGTGCATCCTGGATTATTTTAGCAGCTGCTCACTTGCAGAGCTCCTCTCTGCCTCTTGTTTTGCACGTTATAAATTAATGCATTAGAAAAACCTTTTGTCTTAACTGCATTACTTCACTTTAAACACTTAAGGTCAGTGTCACTCTTAAAGCTTAGAACTTATTGAGTTAATGAAACTAGAGAGGAATTTGGCCTTGTTCCTTCAGAAAATATGAATTGCTGCTATTACAATTATGGTTACAGATCCCTAGGCAAAGCAATTGGTGGTTTCAAAGGCCCCCAGTACAATCAGTCTAATAAATGTATTTATTAAGACTGCTTGTAGGGCTCCAGTATGCTGTAGTCCCATGGTTAGGAAGAATCCAATCAAAGATCCATAACAAATGGGGATTTAGCCTATTAATTCCCAGGCTGATGATCAGCTGTGCTCACCAGTGCAGCAAATCATGTTTCAGCTTGCAGGAGAGAGATGAGCTTGGGAAAGCATCATGATTTGTATGTTAGCTTAACTTTAATTTCCTGTCAACCCCACACTTGTGACACGCACCTGGGGAGTCTGGAGGTCACATCTGATGCTCACTGAAGATGGAGTTGGTCAGAGCACTGGCATCTTGGTGATCTCAGCAGACTGCTGAAGTGGCTGCTGTTTGTTTGGGGAACAGGGCCACATCTCCAATGCCAAGTGCACAGAATCAGCTTTCAAGGAAAAGAAAAGGTTGCAAACACAACCACAGTCATACTAATTTTTACTGCAAAAAAGAAAACATTTTTTGATGATTCTTCTTGTCTTCTACAGAGTTTTCCATTGCTTAGTGCTCTCTGCTGTAACCTGTGCTGCATCTGTTGGATATAATTTTGTAAATAGCCACAGTAGCCCATATTGTTTCCTCACCAGCACTCCTGTATATCGAGACAAAATTTATCAGAACTCTGGTACTGACTGGCAGCTGCCTGCTGATGGAAAGCCAGGTTTAATGCCACGGAGCTCACTGCTATCACTTCTGATATCAGAATATCAAATTCTGCTACTCACTTGGTGATAGAAGGCCAGGTTGGACAGGTCTTTCAGCAGGCTGGTCTAGTGCAAGGTGTCCCTGCTCATGGCAGGGGCTTGGAACAAGATGAGCTCCAAGGTCTCTTCCAACCCAACCCATTCTAGGATACTGCAAGGCCACAGTCTGGGTTTATCCCACCATAGCCCAAAGACTCAGCTTAGCTGTCCTTTGTTCAGTGGGAAGAGCATCACCTCCAGGAGGTGATTCAGGCCAGTGTGGCTGCATGGGACACAAGGGCAGTGCTGGTAAGTCAGGAGCCTCAATTACATGACACAGATCCTGGCCTAAAAACATGCCTTTAAATGCTGTCTGCTTGAGACTCCCTCATTTACTTTATTGACTGTTTCTGCCAAGCATAAGGAAGTAGGTGGCACAACTGAGCACTGTCCTTTACTCTGCCCCCAAGAAACTATTTTTCAGCAGTAATCCTGAACTGTAAATAAAGCTCTCAAGGGTGGATTTACCTGAAAGAGGAGGAGGAGACAGCGAGGCACCATCTGGTTCTGTGCTTGATGCTGAGGGTGCACAGGCCTCCCCTCTGCATCCTCGTTCAGATCTCATCTAAATCTGGCCCTGTGCCCTAAATGCAACACTTTTAGGTGTGCAGGTTAATAAATAACAGCGAGCACGAATCCAGGGCTTGATGATTTCACCTCTTCTTGCGTATGTGCTTGTGAGAATAAACCACATAGAATAATTGTTTCTAGGAAAAACACTTAAATGCTTCCCAAGAAATTGCCACATCCAGTTGAGTAAGCACTGTCCTCCAGCCTTGGCCCACTTCCTTCTGCTGTAGAGTGCCTGGAATGGGTTTGTTTGTCCCACTTGGTTCTGATGCTGTCCTGTCCATCCCGTCCCTTGTTCTCAGAGGAGCAGCCTTGGCAGCAACTCACTCCATGGCCGAAGGAAAGCAGGACAAGCACCTGTGGATCTGCCAGAGGGCCTGAGCACCTCTGCAGAGCCACTTAGGTGGGATGAGCCAAGTCTGAACTCGGTGTCTGAGAAGCACAGGTTGCTCTGCCTTTCAATGATTGCCTCTGGCACAGCTCCCATTGCCAGGGCATGGTGGAGCAATAGTGAAGCAACACCAGTGATTCTGATCTTACCTGAGGTACACAGAGATCTGGGTGGTGCAGTTGCTGAGTTTCAGGAGGGTGCTCATCTAATACTGCATTTAGGCTGAGCCTGGATCTCTGCCTAGAGAACATTTCCACCTCACCCCTCTGTGGCTGACCAACAGCTGAAGAGCTTGTGTGTGCTGTGAACAGCTCTCAGCCTTGGATCTCAAGGGATCTTGTGCCAGGGTTAAAAAGATTGTATGTTCAACAGAAAGGCTTATGTACATAGTTAAAGTGTGTTTATTTTATTGCTGATCTTGTTGCATTTTCTGAGTAAGCCTCCTAAAAGTAGATTATTTATAATATTAAAGAAGATACATTATAGGTTATGGCATTTCGTGTTCCAGTATAACATAGAAAATATTATCCTCTGTGTTCCACACAGCTCCACTAGCCATGGTGTGTACAGCATACTGAGATTCCTGACTAGTTCTGTCCTTCTGTCTTAAAATAGTCCAAACCTGAACTGAGAGCAGATCTGCTTTGTCCCCGTGCCACCAGGGAGCCTCCTGGCACAGCTCCTCCTGCTGTGGCACTGCCCCTGCTGCCAGGCAGGTGCAGAGCAGCTCCCTTGTGTCAATGAATGTCACTGTGCCTGTCTTTCCTCTTGCTTTGTCTGCAGGCGAGCTGATGCCGACGGCTCCTCCCGTCCCGACAGTCCTCCACTCTTGCTTGATCTATGATTTGTCCCTCCTTGCCGGCCGTTTGCTTTACTGCTGTCTCTTTACTTTTCCAGGACGGGCTAAACGATGACTTCTTTTTTGTAAGAAGCAAATGCCTAATTTCTTTCCGATTTTTTTTTTTTTTTTGCTGTGTATGTTAATGCCCTACTTCATGTGAGCCAAAACATCTGCCTTTGGTTTCGTAATCTGTAAATGGTTCCTGGTGTTGACCTTTGAGCACAGCGAGTGGATTCCCGAAACCGTGGTCATTAGTGAGCATCACATACACCTGCTGTAAAAATGTTACGCTGCATTTCTGAACCTGAAATAAACTGTAATTCTTGATGGGCTTTTATTATTACTTTCTGGATGTGTATGAGCGGTGTCTTCTGTCTCTTGCACCATCATCTCAGCATTCCACAGTGCCTCGGTGGGGACTGCAGGGAGGATTTTTTGGAGGTGCTGTTGTGCTGAGATCACTGAAAATGTCATTAAAGGGGAGATGCAGCCCTTTGGGAGGCATTCAGCCTGTTCCCCTGCAAGGGGCTTGGAGTGCTGCAGAGATATTTTGCTGGGAAATGGATGAATGTTTTACAAGCAGTACATGGGATTCACTTCATTGCTGAGGAAAGCAGGTTCAGAGTTTCAGAGCTGAGCAGAAGGGCCAGGCTGAGTCCTCCAAAGCAGGAGCTGGAGTTAAAATGTGCCCAAAAGGGATTTCCCCCTAAAGGTTGTGTAGGAATGTGCAGATGTCCTGATTCCTCAGTTCCTCCTGCAGATCAGGATGAGCCAAGTAGCTGCAATCGGTGCTTGGAGATGGTCTGTGGGGCACAAAGAGCACAACAGCTTCCTGTGGGAACACCACAGTGCCTAGGTGGCTCCTTAGGTGTTGGGAAAAGAGGGAGCAGAAGGTGGGATGAGCACAGCAGGAACATCCCCGCTGTGTATCCTGTATCACTGGGAGATTTCTTTATTGGTCCTTAATGGTTAACAAACTGCAGTGCCCCTGAGGGAACAGCAGTGCCCCACGTGTCCCCTCTGCCCAGGGCACCTCAGTACCCTGGCTGAGCCTGGTTCCAGGGATGCTGGGCAGGTGGAGCTGAGTGCTCTGAGCTGGGTACCAGGAGGAGCAGCTGCTCTTTGCACTGAATCCTCACTGCCAGGGGCTCCCAGCTTCGTTTTTAACCCTTCCCAGCAATGTCTCCTCCACACATCCCAATCCAGACACCCCACAGGCCATCTTGTTTGATCATTCCTCATTTCATCAGCACCTCACAAAAGCTCTACTCCAAGAGCAGTGCTTGAAGCAGACAGTGGTGAGAATTTTAAAAGCTCTTCCAGAGGCTATAATTTGCTGCAGGAAAATGAGAAAGCCTGTGACCAGTGACCTCCACACCTGGGGTGGGACTGTTCTGCTTCTCTGGCACTGGCAAGGCAGAGGGAGGCGGTGAGGATGAAAGGCAGCTGTGCTGAGAGCCAGCTGATTCTAATCTTGCTCTTGCTCTTTTCCCTAATACGCATGTTCTGTGCCTTTTTCTCTTAACCCATTTTATTAAGATAATTTTGTATATGAGTCATTTTATTGTATCTTGGCCTTTTGTTTTAAATCTCCCCCTCTCCTCTCCCTGTGATTTTTGGGTTATTTTTTGGTTTTTTCCTAGGCGACCTTCACCAGCTGTTCCAGGAAGATCACCCTAACACACACATTTCTTTTGTGTTACATTGCAATGTCTTTTTTTTTTTTTTAATCCAAAATTACCTTTAATTTGCACTCACCTATTTGTAAATGAAAGATTTTATTTTCAGATGTCAATGATAAGCCTGATGTAAAGAAAATAAAATTATGACTACAAAAGGAGTGTGCCCTGTGTTTCTGTTGAAGGGTCTACTCACTCTTTCTTACATGGAGACATTGTTACCTTGTGGGAGAAATTACCTGGGCTCCTCCTGTGGAGGCTCCCACCCTCCAAGGTTGTGGAGGGAGGGATGGACATTCTGCTGGAGTTCCAGCACTGCTTCTGAATTCATTCACCACTAGGATTGCTCCATCTAAATGGCCTTGGCTTAGCATTAGCAGGAACAACAGCCAGCAGAGTTCCTAAACATGTCCAGTGCACCAGCAGCAGCACCTGGCTGAGTGGAAACTCGAAGGAGAAGACTGCAGCAGTCTCTAGACAGTCTCTAGACTGATTTATCTGCACAATTATAAATAAATTGCAGCTGTTCTGACCATCTTCTTCAAGCTAAACCTCTGAATTCCTTGCAAGCCGACCTCACTGGAGCATCTGAGCTCAAGCAGCTGTAAGTAGCTACCTCTGGGATTCCAAATATGCCTGTCCCTGTGGGAAAGAGAAAATCTGGGATTTAGCTAATGTGCTTGTTTTGGGTGCCAGAGAAGTCTATGGAGAGTCAGTCTGAAAAAAGAGGAGCTGATGGGATTAACTGGCTGTTTTTCCTCACAGGAAAGCAAAGGGGGTATCTCACAAACCATGCAGGTAAGTCAGGAGGCAGCACTGGGTGCTGGACTCCAGCTTGGTGTCCCAGGGGCCCAAACAAGATGTTCCTGGTAGTAGGGAGGGGATGGTGAGAGGGAGCTGCAGTGCTGCTGCTCAGAATGAGGGCAGGGGAGGGGATGAGATCTCTTGGTGTGTGAAGGAGCCAAATGACAGCCAGCCTGTGCTTGTTTTCAAGCCTGGTCTGACGCAGCTTTGCTGAATTTGGGCAGTTCCTCTTGTTGCAGCTGATTTAGGTCCTCTAAAACATCCAGGGAGCTGCTGAACCAGCTGCATGAGCTGGTAAATACCAGACACTGAGTTTGCTCAAAACAGAACGGAATATAAGCCCAGAAAGCTGTAGACTTACAGATATTTTTCCTTCTTCTTACTTAGACTTGGTCTTTTGGTAGAGCAGGAGAGAAACAGCGATGGTGTAGTAAAAAGTGGGGAAACCCAAACCTTGCTGTACCTTTGAGCTGCATGTGCTAAACTGGGAATTGCTGGGACTGGGCAAAGTGCTTCCCACACCCTGAGATAGGGAGAAATGGAGACAAGAATGCAGTAGCTGAGGTTGGCTGTAGCTTTCACCTGTGGAATCCATCAGGTGCTGAGGCAGAAACACCTCAGCAGAGTTCAGGAATTGTGCACTTCCAGGACTACTACAGAAGGAACAGTGTTTGTACCTGGTGAGCTCTTGAGGAGGTTCTGCTCATGCCCGAGGTAAGAGGGAAGGGGGACAGGCTGAACTTTACAAGCTGCTGTTTCTCCAGCAGGGGGAAGCTCTCCCTGCAATCCCTCTGTACGACAGCACAGAATCAACAACAGATGAAAGGTGGGTGATATTTTAGCTCAATGCCTGGCCCACAGCACCCAGCCAGGAGCTGCTGCTGACTCCCAGCTGCCCTCCATGCATTAGGCTGGAATGCACAAACTGGTTTCCTGGGACATCTTGTGATGGTAAATCCTCCACATAAATCTTTACCTTCTTAGGAAATATTTGGTAAAAAATATTGTTGAAAATAGGACTCCAGATTCCATGGATTTATGGCAGCTGTTTCTAAAATCTCTGAAGTAGAAAGGCACAGGAGCTGGTGTGCTGGGAAACCCTGGCACATTCTTTAACATCAGCTCACAGGATGACTTTTTGAAGAAGCTCTTTCACCTTGTCTGTGCTGTGTGTTCTCTCTGCAGCCAGGGGAGAAGGATGCTGTACCAGTGACACTCCAAGGTATTGGATGGGTTAGGACCAAAATCCTGTTCTGGTTTCCTGATCAGAGTTGAGCTTTGTTCTTTGCAGGCTTCCCAGATGCAGTCCCCCACGTGGGGAGGGACGTGGCCCCTGACAGCACGGTGTGGGTGGCTGACACTGGCCTTTCCAGCCCTGCAGCAAAGCTGGAGATGGAGATTGCAGCTGGCACGTGTCACCAGCTCCCCCAGGAGCAAGGCTGATCCCCAGCCACTTCACATTTGGCCAGCTTCAAATCAAAAGAAAATGTCCCATGGAAGGACTGATGTCAGTGGACTGAACCTTAAGGGAAAGAAATTTGGAATGCAAAAGAACATTTAATTCCTTAGGGTTGTTTCATTAAGTGTTTGTTGCATCAACAGCCAAGGAGCCGTTTCTTGGGTCTCAGTGGGGGTTTGTTCAGGTAGCAAATGCCCAAAGCACATCCAGCTTTACTGGATATGTGTAGAGTTATGGCAAAATCCTGTTCTGCAGAGGATATTCAGACCTCAGGCATGCAGACACACCAATAATGGCCATTTATACAGCAGCTTAAATAGCAACAGCACTGCAGAGCACGTGTCCTCAGGAAAAGGTCAGGGAAATCCTAGGGAAACCCTGCCTACCCTTTGTGTCTCCTCCTCTCCTCTCCCTGGCTCCCTTTGGCATTCCTCCTTCATTCAAAGTCCCTTTGTGCACCCAGGCTGTGGAATTTTGCTTTAATTTCTCAGGTTAGGGTGGGGAGGGTGTCTTTGTGGGCAGGTGAGAGGAAGGCTGAGCCTTTCCCCTAGGACTCTCTGGGAACTGAAAGGCTGTCCTAATCTAATCCTAGAATTCAATTCTATCCTGAGGAGTTGAAGGGAAGGATCTGGGGCAGAGCAGAGAAGTGAGGGGCTGTGGGAAGCAGGCAGGGCTGGGTGGGACAGTCTGCATCCCCCTGGAGCTGGTGGATGGAGCCTCCTGTATCAGTCCCAGATGTGCACAGGTGACCACAGGTGATCTGCACAGGTCCCTGCTCCAGCTGAGGGGAAGATGGCAGCCTGTGCCCATCTCTACCATCTGAAATATTTGAGTGGTCAATGCTCGCAGTTTTCCTAACCCACCACTGCTTTTGACAGTGTGAATTTGGGAAAGGTACTTTCGGGGGGAAGTACTTCTCCGTGGAGGAGTGGGTGCAACAGAAACTCTGCTTTCTTTGTAGCCTCTGCTGTGATAGCCAGGGCCAAGCAGACGAGACTGGATTTATTTTTGATTTACATTCCAGCCTGGCCCCTGTACCGATGGGCTCTGTGGATCTGTTTGGCATGGCAGCATTACACTGGCATCAGCCCAGTGTCAGACGGGACATCGGGGTCACTGAGCAGCTTTCTGGGAAACCTCCCTGTGAAAAAACAATCTCCTTTCTGCAGAGCTAAAAAATGTCATCCTGACTCTGAGCATCTGGCTACTCTCTGCTCCCTGCGAGACCCGAGCACAGGCTCCAAACTGCCACAGGTTTTAATTAAAAGCAAAATGAGCTGTAGTCGTTACCACGACGACAAAAGCAACATTTAACACTTGGCAAGAGCAGTAACAAAGCACTGGAGGTGTTGGGGACTCCGCCGGGGGTTGCTCATTTCCGAGAAAGCCCAAGGAGCACATGAAAAGCGCCTGCTCGCTGGGATGGGGAAAATCGAGCAGAAAGCTGCACTCCGGCAGCTTTTCCAAGACAGAAGTTTCATAAACACCGGGGCGATGCCAAACGCAGCCCTGGGAGATGGGGCTGGGGCAGGTGTGGGCATCCCTTCCCTCCTGTACTGCCGGCTCTGCCCCCCGGGCTGGCCGGAGCAGGGACGGGAACAGAGACAGAGAAAGCGCCGGGGAGGTCCCGGCCCGGGTCCTGTCCTGCCAGCCCAGCCCTCCAGCGGGACTTGTTTGCCGGGAGCGCCCTCTGTTGTGGTGGGAGCGCTGCCGGACACACGGACACCGGACAGACGGGGACGGTGCGGCCTCCACGGGCCCTGCCGCGGTCCCAGCAGCCTGGCATCCCCCCAGCACCCATGGGGGGCTGTGCTGAGCTCCATCCCTCTAGCTCGGGGTCTGCCTCTGGAAAGGGGTTAGGGATGGCAGAAAGGCGTGATGCCCTCTCATCCCCCCATCTCCTAAGGGATTTAGGGTGGTGTGGTGTCGGCAGTGTGAGGCTATGCTGGCACAGCCACCGCACCAAGCCCTGCCCTCCCCGGCAGTCCCAAGCACAGCCTGAGGGTCCGGGGGCTGAAGGACACATTCCCTGGAGCCCGAGTCTGGGTCTGCACGGCAGAGCCGGCTCCTCCCCGCCTGCCTGCACCCCTGCGCTGCAGGGCTCAACTCTTCCTTCACCAAACCCACGCAAGCCAGGTCTGCAAACACATCCTGAGAGGAACACCAAAGTGCTCCTCGTTGTGTGAGAGACTTTATTGGCTCAGCTGTCCTCCCCCAGCCAGGACCTTTGCACTGCTCACAGCAGAGGGTCCCCGTGGGCCTGGCCTACATGAGGAACCTGGAGAGGTCCTCCTTGATCTCAGCCTCGTCCCACGGCCCGTGGATGTTGTCCTTGAGCAGCTGCAGGCGGATGAGGCAGTAGGGGCAGAGGCAGGAGATGGCGAGCAGCAGGGAGGCGAAGAGCACGGCGCCCACGCTGGACACCGTGGCCAGCCCGGCCAGCGCTGCCAGCGCAAAGAGCACCGTGACCCCCACGTAGCAGCGCGGCGTCCGGGCCTTCAGCTTCTTCTGCAGCATGGGCCACAGCGCGAAGATCTGCATGGCGAAGGTGACCATGACGAAGGCGTGCAGGGCGCGGGGCAGCCGCGAGGCCAGGCACACCGAGGCGAAGATGGCCATGTTGAGGGACAGCGTGCTGGACACGATGGCGGCGTTGGCGCCGTAGTCGAAGAAGATGAGGTGACCCAGGAGCATGAGGGCCGACATGGCGTAGATGGTGTCCGTGCTGATGGACTCGGTCAGCGTCTTCAGCACGGGCGAGAAGCCGTAGGTGAAGGCGGCGAACACCAGCGTGCTCTTGAGGTCAGCCCAGCGCGTCCGCCCGCTCGCCCAGCGCCCGGCCCCGCCGTCCACGGCGTCAAACAGGACATAGCCGAGCAGGGAGGACACCAGGGCCGCTCCGAAAAGCCCCTGCGGGCTCAGCATCCCGGCGTCCATGTACCACCAGGTGAGCACGAAGACGCAGACGCTGCACAGCTGCTGCACCACCGCTCCCGACTGGAAGACCACGGCCTGGTACCGGTACTGCCGGGCGTGCACGTTCTTTCGCAGCTCCTCCAGGAACCGCTGGTCCACGTAGTTATCGGGGAAAGGCTGGCGCTCGTACAGCACCTTCTGCCACCGCCGCCCGGGCACCGGCTCCATGGCCCGGCACGGGGGGGGAGCTCCGCAGCCCCGGCCCGGCCGCGCCGCCGCCGCTGCCGCCGCTGGCGCAAGGGGCGCCGNGCGCTCGCGGCCGCCACCTGCCGGCCGGAGCCCCGGGAACACGGCCGGAGAACCGGGACACGGGCTGGACCCGCGGGACACCGGCCGGGCACCGCCACGCCTGGCAGGGGTCACCGCCCTCCCCGGACCGCGCTCCCCGCTCCGTGAGAGCTTCAGCAGCTCCTGGCGGTGGGTTCGGCCACACCGCAGCTCTACGCTGGGATCTGCTCATCCCGAGAGCCTCAAGTGTTTGTCCCACACCAGTGCGTGCTGGGGGTTGTCTCGCTTCTCGGAGGGATGCTCCTGCCATGGTCCCACACCGTGGCGAAGGGCTGTCGCCCCCAGCCCAAAAGCAGCTGCCGAGAAGGGCACAGCCGGCCGGTGGGCTTTAGCCGGGGCCTCTCTGTGCTTGGATGTCCCGGTGCGAGCCCAGCCTTGCTGCTGGGAGCATGACCCCAGCCCGTGCTGCAAGCCCCACTCCCTGTCCCGGGCCAGTGAGGCACCTGCTTTTCTGGCCAAACCAGGCTCCAGCAGCCCGCTCAGGAATGTGGGTGTGATGCTACAGGGTGCCCTTCCCCTGCAGCTCCTGCCTGCTCACAGCTCAGCCCTGCCCTGCCGAGGAGGAAAGCAGGGCTGGAGAGGTGCAGCTCTGCAGGGACATCCATCTCCATGCCAAAGGGACTCAGCATGTGCAGCAAGGGGACAGGGGCCATATTAAGGGAGGTTTCAGAGAGGCCAGAGGTGTTTTCCCTAAGTCTGTGTTTGCTTGTGCTCAGGTCAGAGCCTTCCCAGCCCCGAGCGGTGCTTGCTGCTGAGCAGCTGCTTACTTTGGCCTCAGCCGAGAGGCCTCGGCCTGGGGCAGAGCAGCCCTGAACAGGGCCCTGTTTGTGCTGTGGGAAGGGGCATTCATGGCCCTGCTGTCACAGGCAAAAGAGCTCTAGGTTGTTTTCACCCCAGAGCCTGCCACAGGAGACTCTCCAAACAGATCCCACCTCATCAATACGTGCAGAGCAGCAGGTAATGCCCACTCTGCTGGTGTGCCTTTGGGAGGGCCTCAGGCTGAGCCACACCACAGTGACATCTAAGAAGTGCCACCTCCCTGCCCCTATCACTGCACTTGCTCAGCAGGGCAGAAGCAGCTGCTCACCCTGTGCAAGTAGCCCCTGCCAGCAGGCTCCAAGCCAGCGTGGAGCTGGACTCAGTTTTAGCTGACTTCCCTAAAAGCCCCCAGCCCCACACTTTGCACGGAGCTGTGCACGTGCCTCCATGTGCACAAGGCAGTGCCCACAGGGACAGGGAGTGCTGCCAGCTCCTGTGACTGCTGCATTGCCTTGGTGCCCAGGGCCTGGGAACTTGAGATTTTGAACGAAATGTCCTTCTCCCAAAGTCATGGAGTAAAGCTGGGAGGGCAGAGTGCCACTGCTGCTGCTCTGAGAAGTGCCACGACCACCACAGAAGTGGAATGCTGCCACCCATGGGCATGGGCAGGGCAATGCTGTGATCTAGCCATGGGTGGTGACAGCAGATTTGCTGTAACCTGGCCCTGGGCTCTTGTGGACATTTGTGATGCTTTGGGGACCAAGAAGAGCAGGCTGGGCTGGAGCATGAGGCTGCTTCCACGTGGTTCAGGTCCACGAAGAAACCCCAGTGGAGTGAACAGAGGTGAGGGGAGGCAGGGAGGGATGGGAGGCTGGGGCTGTCAGGGACTCACAGCACTCCTGAGCCACACTGAGTGTGCCAGCAAAGCAAACCCCTCTGGGAGATGCCAGCACAGCAGCTGGAGCCCCCGCGGGTCCCCACCCGGACAAGAGGATGTCTGTGGTGCTGGCTCTGCACCCTGGGCAATGCTGGGACCACAGGGCCTGGCACCCACCTGGTGCTTGGGGGACCCCACAGGGTCTGGGATGAAGCCACTGCTGTGCTGGCACCGTGTCCCCGGGCGGGGCCAGCGTGTGACTGCCACGTGTGATGGCACCGCCCCCGGTGCAAAGGGCGGCTAGGCCCGGCTGCCAGGTGGCCCAGACTTTGCCGCAGAGCAGTGACGGCTGCCTGCACAACGGGACGTGCCACGTCATTGTCACCGGCCAGCCCTGCTACTCAGAGGGGACCTTGTGCCATGGACTCATCCCTCAGCCCTCCTGGGAGCTCTCCTGGCAGGGATAAGTAGTAGCTGAGGTCAAGAATACAAAAGTCCTTTGTGAGCATCGAAATGCCCACTCAGGATTCTGTGCCACAAGACCTCCCTCACCTCACAGTTGGGTGTCCCCAAGTGCCATTGGCCTCTGGAAGGGCTGCAGGATGGGAGCGCTTTGAGCCCCTCTGCTGAAATGCAGGGATGAGGAGCTGGGTGCCATGGCACCACAAACTGCCCAAGCTGAGGCTTGGCTCTGCCCTGCCCTTCGCAAAGGGAAGGCTCAGTGGAGACCCACTGCAGATTTTTTCAGTGTCTGCTGGCTCTGAAGGTTGGAATACACTGCTAAAGTTGTTTGGAAGGAAGGCTTGAAATGGTGACAGCCTGAGACTGAAATAACTGGGATTGATCTGGACCTCCACTGGAGAAATTTGAATACCAAAGTATGGCAGGCACTGCACCCCACCACTGGCTCAGGGCTGCCTGCAGGTGTGTCTGATTCCCCTCGGGATGGGACCATCATTTGTGCTGCAGAAATAGGCTTCAAAACAACTGAACAGCACATTCTGCTGAGGGTCTGAGCTGGCCTGAGGCTACATGGATGAGGGTGGATCCTGCAGCTCTCCCTGTCCCTCAGACACGGCTCTTCCCCTGTGTGTCACCCCACGGCAATGACACTGTACAGCTATGGATCCTTGGGTCTCATTTCTCTGCCAAGCCATCCCCCAGCCTTCCCCTTTGACCTGGAGCCAAGCCTTCCCTCCACAGGAATGTTTTTCAGGGAGGGGGGAGGCTGGCCCAGCTCCAGCTGCTGCATTTTTCCATGTCCAGAGATCATCTCCTGCCTTAAAAGGCCCCATGACACAGGCTGGGCCTGATCTCCCGCAGTCACCTACTTAAGGATTGTTTGGATTCCATCCCCAGAACAGACTGGGATGACACCAGCCCATGCCTTGCAGCTGGGCTGAGCCCCATGGGGGGATGCTGGGGCAGACAGGGCTGCTTGCCCTGGGAGCCCTGCAGGGCCTAGACATGGAGGAGTCTGGTGCTGCTCCAGCTCTCCCAGGCATCTCCCTTCCCTGTGTGCAGGTCAGATTCCCTGAGCTGACATGAGGAGGTACCAAGGCTGCTGGAGAAATTCTTCTCGAGCTGAGCAGGGCAGTCCAGGAAGCTGGGATTGGGTGTGAGAAGCCCACACTGGACTGGCATGTGCCAGGGCAAGGTTTGGGATTTGCTGAGCCTGTTGCAGGGGGAGAAGGATGGGAAGGCTGAGGATCTGGCTGAGGATCTGGGGCAGGAGAGGTGTGATGTGGAAAGACACACGTCTGCAGGGATGTGACCTCTGGAACACACAGCACGTGGGGGGGCTGTGAAACTGAGCTCCCTCGCTCCTGGCATTCCCTGACGGTCAGCATGCATCCCTGCAGCCCTGTGGTAAAACAGCCTCCCCACCACCCACTCTGGGCTCTGGGAAAAGGGACAAGCCAGCCCAGCCCAGGGCCTGGCCAGCTCCAGGGCAGTGGGTCAGCAGGGATTGTTTTGTAGGGGAACTCCATCAGCATCAAAGATGTTTTTGTCTTTTAATCTGCTTTAAAAAAAACCCTAAGAAACTACAGCCAAAAATGACATCAGCAACATGCTCTTCCAGTTGCAAAGTGCTCCAGGTGGGATGAGTCCAAACTTCAGCTGCTCAGGTAAGCTCAGCTCAACCTTCAGCTGTATGTGGCACATCTCTAACACACACATACAGGGAGGAAACCAGATCTTGGGAATAAAATAATAAACCTGCCTATGGGACCTGAGTGGGGGTTGTCATGGAAGCTGGAAGGTGAAAACTGAGAATTGGGAAGGAGGAGGGTCTTAGGGTCCACATGGTTGTCTTCAAGACCTGGCAGACCAGGACTGGGCCTCCACAGCAAAGCTTTGCCAAGTGGTTTCTCACTCTGTTCCCCCTTGTTTAGCCTTAAATGCTTAATGTAGGGATGGGGTGTGAACTGCTGACCCAGCTCTTCCACAGTTGGTGGAAAGGCATCAAGAGCTGCAGGTGACAAAACACTGAAAAGCCCAACTCCCCAGAGGGTAAAAGCAATGTCCCCCCCAGGGGTGGTGGCTGGAGCCACAGGGCAGCTCCCCAGCACCAACTATGCCCTGCCCTGCACCTCCTTCAGCAGCCACTGCCCTCCCCTTGCAGCTCTGGGACACAGAGCGAGAAGTGTGAAGGGACCCAGAGTTCCTAACAAAGTTTTTAGTGTCTGCCATGGAGATATTTTTGTTCTATAAATGGGGAGGGGGATATTGGATGAAACCATGTATGCAAACATGGTTGGTTTTTCTAGGAAGTGTAGCTGGGGAGAAATTTGGTGTGCACAGGTCAAAAAGAGGTTGCAACTCCATTTCAGCCTGGTGTGCTGTGAGAGGATCCTCCTCTGTACCCACCTTCCCATTTGCCTAGTAAAGAAGAAAAGAAGCTTTTGTTCAAACCCAGCATGGCCTCAGTCTGGAAACACAGTGATTTCCCAGGAGATAGTCACACCAGGAGGCCTCCCTACCCTCTTCCCTTGAGCAACTACCTGGAGCTTCAAGCAGGAGTGCTTGGTAAGAGCAGTGATGTGGGGGCTGAGAAGTGTTTAACATACAGTGCTTCTCCTGCAACACCAGCCCATCCTGCCCCAAACCACAGGGAGGGGGTGCCTGTTCCCCTGCAGCATGAGCATCCCTGAGGAATGGCACTCCTTCTGCCAGCCACCTCCCTACCCCTCTCCCTATTTTTAAATATCCAAAGTTCTGAGAGGCTGCACCAAGGAAGGGTCAGTGTGGTCCTGCCCATCTCATTTTTCAGAAAAGAAGAATTTTCATAATCTCTTTTTCATAAAAGAATGATTTTCTGCTCCCCCTGCTCAGATATAAATGGGATAAATGCATCTGGTATCATATCTGGTATCTGGCAGGTTGGGGATGGAGCCAGGTGGGAATTTGGTTTATTTCAGTAGTGGGCAGAAAGGGGAAGTGGCTGAGCCTGTGGCGTTCCCTTTGTGTGCCTGGTCAGCCCTTTGGGCCCCTCATCCCCACACTGGGATCCAGCAGAGGTGCTGATGCTCCTGGGTGGGCTGTGCCACCTTCCCATGTTCCTGGCACTGCTGCCCAGGGCTCTGAGCCCCCTCCAGCCCCGGGGATGTGTGGGGGGTGGGTCTCAGGGTTGGGTTTGTGCTGAGAAAGCCACGGATGGACTGACCTGCTGGACCAGGCGCTGTGACATCCCCCACTGTGGCCTTGCTTTGCACAGGGCCATGGAGGAAACCAGCCCTGGGCTGCCCCAGGTGCTTTCCCAGCCCTTCCTCTCACCCAGGGGGAGAGGGTGAAGAGGGAAGGGGAAGCTCCAGCCCATGCTGTCCTCCCAGAAATAAAGGCTAAAAAAAGCTTTACACTTTCATAGCGAAGTTTTGTCGTTTCTCAGTTTCTGCAGTGAAATTTGATTTTTCTTTTCCCAGAGCAGTTCAGACAGCAGCTGTTGGGAAGCACCAGGGGCACCACAGCACCCACCCCACTGCAAGCCTCCCCTCCCACACATTTCCATCACGAGAGCAAGATTGAATTTGGATTCTCTGTGTCTCAGCTGTCAGCAGCCTTTGGACTTTCCCCATTCCATCAGCCCCATCACATGGCAAGAGAAGCTCCCCAGTGGCTTCTCCAGCAGCAGGGCTCTGCACTGCTGTCACAGCACTGCCAAGGTGCTGCTGAAGTTGTGCCTGGAACACTTGCCAGCCAGGCTAGGATAAGGGGGAATCCCTTCCCCAGGAAGGTGTTTTCCATCTGTTCCTAAGCATGGATGTAGGAAAGAGTCTTTGCTGTCATGCAGAGGCTGTGTGGTTCTGCAACAGGGCCAGGAGATGCTGCAGCTTCCTGCTGCACCCTGCCTGGGCATCCCCACTGGAGCAATCATTTTATCTCCTCTTTCAAAGTTAAAATTTAGCCATGTGAAATGAGAAACAGAAATACAAATGTTTTCAGAAGTGACAGTGCCACCTCAATTAATTTTCTTCATCTTACATGATGTTTTGACTTGCAGGTTTTGAGCCACTGAAGAGGGGCCTCAGAGCCAGGTGGAGCAGAGCTGGACCTGGCTGTGCCCTGTGAGAGCTGCCCAAGGGGCTGTCACAGGTGGTCCTGGCTCCGTCCTGCTTTTGGGAGCCACTGTGGCACTGTGCCACCTGTGCTGGAATTCAGGGCTCTTTCGGGCAGGGCTGGGGCTGCTGGCTGCAGATCTGAGCCGTGGCTCTCCTGCACCAGGTCACGCAGCCCCAGCCGAGTGTCACCGTGTCCCTGCGTGGCGCCAGCCCACGGTAATTAACCCTAACCACGTTAATTAACCTGCACAGAGCGCTCAGGTGACCCTGCCTGCGAGAATGTGCCGTTGGATCAGCCGGGAATGTGCCCGCGGGAGGGACTCTCTCGGGGATTTAAAGGAGTGTGGGGGTGGGAATCAGAGCCCGTGCAGGGGGATGTCCCCATTTGGGACCCCAGAGGCACAGCCCATGTGTCGCAGGCAGTTTGCTGAGTGATGAAAGAGCCATTACCTGCTCAGCTGGAGGTGGAGTTGCTCCTGTTTGCTTTCCCAAGGAAAACGATTCCAACCTTTATTTTTTGCACAGCTTTCCTTTTGCTGCGAATTGCAGAAGGTACAAAAGAAATTGAGGGTTTTTTTACAAGTGTTGTGCTGGTTTGCTGGATTCTCTCCTGCAAGTGGTTAACGGTTCATCTCAAGTCAGAGGAAGGTCTCTGAAGCAATCTTGCAATTTACAGCTTTTCCTTTACCAAGTAAGAAACAGCCAGGAAATTAAACAGGAAATTGTGTCTGGAAGGAACAAAAGTTGTGTTGTCAGAACCTGCTTATGAAAGATTTACTTTATTTTAACCAGTAAGGAGCCAAGATTAATAGCCAGAAGAGGAAGGAGTTTGTGTGAATTAAATCACACGTGAAAAAAAAAAAAAAAAAAGAAGGCAACACTTGGGAAAACAAGCAGCCTTTGTAAAGAGCAGGTAGGGATGAATGGGAGAGAAGGCTTTGCCACTACAGCAAACAAATGCTGCAAAGTGCTGAGAGGCAAAGAGCCAGGGTGTACCCCAGGATCAGGTGTCTCTCCAGAAGTCAGTCCTAAAAAGCCCAAATCTCTGGGGGATACTCTACAGCCAGGCCTGCTGGAGTGTTAGAGTGAATGGACAAGCATTGCCCCATCACTGTGCAGGTAAAACAGCAGCACCTTCTCTTTCCTGCTGCTTACAAGGTGTCCCTTGGGTGGCTTCCTCCAGCTTTTCCAACCCAAGCCCCACAGCCCAGGTTTTATTCCTAGTCATCAGGGTGATGTTCCCTGCCCAGGGAATGCAGGCTGAGCTCAAATTCAGCCCCAGGACTTCACAGGAACTGCACCAGCTCGACTCGTCCTGGGGTTTTCCATGAGAAATTTGGCCAAGAGCAAGCAAAAAACCCCCTGCTACAAATGTGCAGCACTTTTTGAGAGTCCCACACAAATATTTGCTCCCTGGTAACCCCACAGGCCATTGGGTTTTGGGTTAATTAGGGGCTCTAGTTGGGAGGTTGGGTAATCTGTCATTTTTTTGACTCTCATCAGTGGCTGAGAAACAAGCTTAGCAAGCACTGGTATGTGGGTATGGCAGAGGTGGGGACATCAAGACCCTGTCTGGCTGATCCAGGCTCTTTTGGGGGATGCTCATACCTGGTGGGGACTGACTCAAAGGGGCTTTTCCTCCACGATCCCAGCACTGTAAAGCTTCCCCTGAAATGATGCCTCCTCTGTGACAGCTCTTGGGCTGTGTTTGCTAAAGGCTGTGCTTGCTTCCCACTGGTATTGGGATCACATTGTGTGGGAGCTGTGCCAGGAGGGAGCAGCCCCATGGGCTGAGGCAGTGTGGCTTCAGAGCCTTCTCCAGTCAAATTCCTGTCCTAGGAGCACAACAGAGGCTGAACATGGAGCCAGGCCCAGCCATGCCCCATGGCAGTACTCAGCAATGGGCTAATGCATGTTTACCAGCTCTTCCAGCAGCCAGAACAGCTGTTGGAATTTCCAGTGCTTCACTCAGGGATGCTGGCCATCCCAGCAGATACTATGTGGCCAAGGCTGTGTTGTTGGGATGGGCAAACGCCCCGAGGCAATTTCCAGCCCCAGGACCTGCTGCTTCCACCCCTCTGAGAATTCCAGAAGGGCACAGAGAGCCAGGTGTTAACAAAGGCACAAAGTTACAGGGTTTAAAAATCAGGGAAAGAGCAGACACAAAGATTTTCCTGAGGCTTCCACTGCTGGCTGACTCCAGTCATGCAGCTCTGTAAGGGCCGGGTCATGAGGCTGGAGCCGCTCTGGGGAAAACAGCAGCTGTGAGCTGCTGCTGGGATTGCTGTGATTCACACCCTCACCGGGCTGAGCTGTCCTTCCTCGTCCAGAGTCCTGACATGTGCACGTTTCCAGCGTGTTATCTTCCTGACTCACCCCCCTGCCCCTTGCAGGGCTCCCTGGGCCGCTGCTCCCCCAGCAATCCCCTGACCCTGAGGGTGTTTTTGGCAGGAGTGAGCCACAAGAAAGGTTTTGCTGCCTCAGTGTGAAGACCAGCGCTGCAGATGGGCAGGTTTGGGCCGGGTTATCCACAAAAACGCCTCATGTTTTGGTAACGACTGGTATGTGGCACCGGTCCAGTCCTCTCTTCTGTCCCAGATGCTACCTGGCCTGTATTCCGAGGGCCCCCCAGGAGCAATTCCCTGCTTGGCCCCCGCTCCCACGAGGGATACAGATGTGCGCTGACACACCTCGAGCACACGGCGTGAAGCCGGGCCACGCTGTCCCTCACGCACGCCTCAGGGCGCCCGCAAAATGGCGGCCGGAGAGCCGCGCTTCGGCCCCGTGCGGCCCGNGGGCGGGGCGCGGGGCCCGGCCCGGCGGGCAGTAACGGCCGCGCGCGCGCGGGGAGGGGCCGTGCGCACAACGGGCGATCCCCCTGAGCGCCTCCCGCCGCGCGTCCCGGCGCCGCCGCTGCCCTGCCCGGTGGAGGATGCGCCGCCTCGCCCCGGCCGCGCCAGCCAGACGGGGGAGACGATGAGGGAGCCGCCCCGCCGGCCGCTGGCGCTGGGCTCCTGCCTCCTGCTCTGCGTCCTGCTCTGGTGAGTGCCGGCCTCTCAGCCCCGCCGCCCCGGGCACCCCGGGCCGCGCTGGGCAGTCACAGAATCAGTGGGGTTGGAAGGGAGCTGTGGAGATGAGCCGGGCCAGNCGTGTTATCTTCCTGACTCACCCCCCTGCCCCTTGCAGGGCTCCCTGGGCCGCTGCTCCCCCAGCAATCCCCTGACCCTGAGGGTGTTTTTGGCAGGAGTGAGCCACAAGAAAGGTTTTGCTGCCTCAGTGTGAAGACCAGCGCTGCAGATGGGCAGGTTTGGGCCGGGTTATCCACAAAAACGCCTCATGTTTTGGTAACGACTGGTATGTGGCACCGGTCCAGTCCTCTCTTCTGTCCCAGATGCTACCTGGCCTGTATTCCGAGGGCCCCCCAGGAGCAATTCCCTGCTTGGCCCCCGCTCCCACGAGGGATACAGATGTGCGCTGACACACCTCGAGCACACGGCGTGAAGCCGGGCCCCGCTGTCCCTCACGCACGCCTCAGGGCGCCCGCAAAATGGCGGCCGGAGAGCCGCGCTTCGGCCCCGTGCGGCCCGGAACTACAACTCCCGGCAGCGCCCGCGCGGCTTCCCCTCTGCGGGCCTCAGCGCTCGGCAGCCTGCAGAGAAGCCTGATCGGAATAAAAAAAAAAATAATTAACAGATGTCACGTGGGAGCCCCGGTGCTTGAAATGTCCCTGGAAACGGAGGCAGCGGCGCTCGTCAGGCGCCTCGCGGCTGGTGGGTTGGCCGCCAGCCATCGTTTATCACTATGGCGATTTCCCTTTAACGGCTTGTTTGCCGCAGACACCTCACAGAGCGGGGCCCTTGGAGGGGCGGGGAGACGAGAGCCCGCCGCCCAATCGGCGGGGCCGGGAGGCGGGGCCGGCCGGNGCCCCGCCGCCCCGGGCACCCCGGGCCGCGCTGGGCAGTCACAGAATCAGTGGGGTTGGAAGGGAGCTGTGGAGATGAGCCGGGCCAGCCCAGGCAGGGTCACCTGGGGCAGGTGACACAGGTGGGTTTTGAGCGCTCCCAGCGAGGGACATCCCGCGGTCTGCCTGGGCAGCCCGGGAAGGTAAAGGCGCTTCCTTTGGGCAGCCCGGGATGCATTCCCGTGCGGTGTCCCCCGGGAAGGTGACAGCTTTCGGAGCCGAATCCCCCTGCCAGGAGTCAGGTGAGGGCTGAACCCACACACCGAGGCTCAAAGTTACGTGTGTGTTTTTGTCTCTCTCTGCTTTTACCGGAGGCATCCGTACATTTCCAATTCCAGGCACTATATCCTCTGGAAGATCACGGTGCCTTATTCCTGAAACCCTTTTGTCAGGAGTAATGTTAATGGAAATCAAACGAGCTCTATTTTTTTTTTTTTTTGCATCGATTATACCTTTGACAGTGTTTTTTATAGTGATTACCTCAATGCTGTACTTTATTCCAGCATCTCCTGTTTACTTTCTGTTCAAACTTCCTTTAAGAGATGACATTTACTAGAATACAAACATTAGTAGAATGTATTTCTGCTTGGTAAGTTCCAACCTTCTTAAACTTTGGCCCTCTTTGAACTCGGTGAGTCACTGTTTGAGAACTGATAGCCAGCGTGAACAGCAAACTGCAAATATTGCAAATGGACCAGCCAGTCAGGTGTATTACTACAGTACAATTCCTGTAGATTGTTCAGATAGCGTGCTTAAAAAAAGAAATCATCCTGAAGTTCTGGCCTGTCTCACAGCTGGGTGAAGAGTGGCAGCCCAGGCATCTCTATTTACACAATCAGTTGCAAATCTGATGCTGACATTTGTGTTTGGACAGTCCTGAAGCAGCTTTGGTTTCTGTCATCGCGTTTTTGGGGTTTGGAGACAAACGAATCTAAAAAGTGCTTGAAAACTCGGTTGCTGTGTTTACATTTAGCAAAATTTAAAACAAAAAAAAAAACTTCCTGGCCGTGGGGGTTTGATCAGGTGAGCTGTGAGCCTCATGAACTGTCTCCAGACAGCTTTGCTTTTCATCCTTGGACAGTGAAGTTTGTTCTGGCAGCAGGTTTTAACTGTGTAGCTAAGATTCTTGTAGGAAAACAATTTTTGTTTCTTGGTTACAGTGCCTTGAGGGCTGATAATCTGTTCCTGCCTCCAGGTAATTTGTTAGTGGAAGGAGTTTTTAGCTTAATGATCAATAGGTAGGTTAATTTTTCTTTGTTGCTGTATTCTTAGTCTGCTGTTTCACCAGGACTTGGTTTTGTGAAAAAAATCAGGCTTTTTTTTTTTTTCAGGATAATTGCGTGTTAACTATCATGTTCAGCTATCTTGTTGGAATAATGTATTTGTTCTGTAAATCTCTGACAGCTTCTGGGTTTTTCTTTGGTGTGGTTAGGAGGAAAATGGAGCTGCTCTTTTTCTTACTCTTCAAAAGGGATTGCTCTTTCAAGCAGCATCTTAACTGATCTCAGAGTTTGCACTGGAGTACCCCAAAGCTTTTAGAGTTTAAAAAAGAAAGGTTCATGTTGTATGTTTGCTCTGCTTGTGGTTAATTTAAATGTTGAGGGATGCAACTCCAGTTTCCTAGTCTGCTATCCAAATAGGAGTTCACTTTAGAGAGTTTGAAATCCTGTCTGCAGGATGGCATTGGGACCTGGTTTAATTTCAGTAGTCCTGTCAGAGTTGTAATTAGAAAGTATTGAAGTCTCTTGCTTCATACATTGTTGGTGGACTACAGAAGTTGGTAAGCTGTGATTTATTTAACTTTTTACTGTAAAGAAAATCAGCACCTTTGTTCACTTCAGCAGTTAAGTAACTTCAAATAGCAAATGGAAGGATTTGTGTTATAAATGTTGGCTTTTTAAACTTAGTTGTTTTGTGATGTAATTTTCAAAGGACTTTATCCTAATAGGAGAGAAATTTTTCCTTACAGGTGAAACTGGTCATCAGCAGATGATCAAATGGAGCCTCAACAGTCATGGAAAAAACTGCTTAAAGAACATTCAAGGCTGTTTGGACTTCTTGCCCCCTTTGCTTTGTTTTTTTTTTTTTAACATGGGCTTTGTTATCTTTCTGCATAGCTGTTGCTTCTTTCTTTGAAACTAAGCTTAAAATAAGAATTTTTAAAATCTCTCATCATGCATGTTCAAGATGACCTAAGAAAGTTGGATCAGTGGGGAAGTACTGATTCATAAAAATAAAATAGGGGGAAAATAATTGATTTGAACTGGAAGATGTCATCCTGTGCATTAAAAATGTGACTGTGTTTTAGGAGATAGAAAAATGCAGAAGCTTGAGTAGGGCTTTGTTAGCCAGTGCCTTTTCAGTAAAGAGGATGTGATGCTCTTTGAGTCAGTTATCAGTACTTGTGGCTTTCTGAAGTTGGACTAAGCACAGCTCTGACAGACCTGAGCCAGCAAGATTGTTCCAAGTTTCAAAAAAGCAGGATGGCTTTAGGGAAATACTTCTGATGGAGGTATGGCTCAGGAATGTAGTGCTCCAAAAATAATGGGCATCTGTACAGTTTGGGGTTCCACTGTGCGTGACAAATGACTGCTGTTGTCCTGAATGCAGAGATCTTAATGCTCCAGTTAATCCCTTTGTGTGATGATCAGAATATAAAAAAATACATTTAAAACTTGCAGTGCTTTGTGGCTTGCCAACATCCAGAGCTGAGTAAGTGGAGTAGGTTTAGAAGCTTGTAGGATACCAGGACTATCTGAAATGAGACCAGCTGTGACAGCTGTTTGAAGAGTAACCTGTATAAATTATTCTGACATCAGCTTTTGCCTGCCATGAGCTGCACTTGCAAAGTGTTAATTGGGAGTTTAATAAAGAAATCATGCATCCAGTAATTCGTCTTTCTATCTCAGAAAGTTCATTGCCATATCCTGACCTACTTAGCTTTTATTAACTCTGTTACTTGGGTTTACAGCTGTGAGTAAGAGGAGGATGGGGGTCAGTGCATGTACACTTCAGGATCCTTCAGCTGTAATTCTGTGAGTATCCTGCATCAGGAAATGCCTTGTGGCAAAGTGATTTAGCAGCAAGATGTGCTGGTTCTGATGGCAAACCCCTGACCTGGGAGCTCTGATGGAAATCCAGCATGGGAGTGTGCCCTGAAAATGGTAAAGGTCAGCTTGGGTCAGTGCCATAGCCAGGAGTGAGGCCTGGGTTACCAAGTACAGTGGGAAGGGATGCTGGTTTTTATTCACACCTGTTAATGTGAAGATTCACATGGATTTTAGTGAGAGAAGATATTTCTAGTTTGGCTTTGCATTTCCAGTCCTGTCTGGCTTTGAAGGTGTGCCTGTTGCAAGCTGTAACACATGAGGAGCTCTGAAAAACCCAGAGCTGGAGCAGCACTGTGCTAACACCACCAGGTTCATTGTGTGCTGCTGCTGTACAGGTGAGAGCTCTGCAAATCCCATTAGGGAACACACCAGTGGAGCTTTTGCTGATGGAACATTTGTTTGCCTCGTTATTGACTTGTGGCTCAAACCTAGAGCTCTGTTAACAGTAGAAAGGTGTGAGTGAGAGGTTTGTGTTCTGGTGTGCCTCGTTAATGTGCCTCTTATCACTGAAACCCTCTTTTCAGCACAGTGCCCTCATGGATAGGACTACCAGAGTAACTTGCCTACGGTGGGTCTCACAATTTTATCTGCTGATTTTCCTCTTGTGTACATAAATCTCTTCAGAAGGCTGACACTAAAATAGACGCTACGTGTACATTTTATAGCAGGAAGAAATGAAATTATTTGAGCACTGATATAATCAGAGCTGTTGTTCCAGGCATCTGATTTCAGAGTGGAAAGTATGTTCCTAGGTATGGAGTATCTTGTTTGGAAGTGTCTTTGCTCTGTGGTTAAGGTTGGGACAAAAGCTGCACTGGAACTCTTGGACTCCTAAAAATGAAAATAGAATCTGCCCAGCTTACAGCCTGCTCGAGCCTGCAAGCAAAACAAGTGCTTGGCTCAATCAATTATTGAATATTTTACCTTCTAAAATTGTTTGAAAAGCAGCAAACTGCTTTCATGCAGTATCTTCTAAAAGATTTGTCCCAGAAACTTCAAGTTAGTTTGTTTGTTATGCAAATGGTGTACTGAAGTGGCCTCTACCCCATCACGAGGTTGCTGTGTTGGTGTAGAAGACCTTGCCTGTTGCAGTGAAATGTGCCTCCCTTGAGCACTTCATTTGAACTCTTCCTGAAATGTCTTTCTCTAACCTGCTATTGGTTCTTTTGCACTTTGATGTTCTTACTGTGAGTCTTGTACAGAGTAGTTTTTGTCTTGTCTTTAGTTTTCATTACTAATCCAGCTTCTGGGAAGTTCTGTGCCTCTTTCAAGGGGAGAACATGCAGTGTCTTTCAAAGTTCACTTTGGAGGTGCTGCAGCCCTCTGCCTGGAGAGGTGTGCCAAGAACAGGTTAACCAAGAGCTGTAAATCTAAAAACTTTCTTGTAATTCTTGGTTAAAATACTGAGCTGGTATAACAGACTCATCCCAAAGCCTGAGTGAGTGAAAACGTTGATGTGAATGACAAGCTGGATTGGAATATTAGTAAAAGGTTCCAACAGTTCAAAAATGGGCTCAGGTGCACAAAGGAATGGCAATGACTTGGCTTGGCTGGTTTTGAAATGGCAATCAAGAGAATGTTGAAATCCCTTACAGATAAGAAGCCTGTTAAAAATCCATGATACGTGTCTGGGAGTCAGGTGACAGTAGCTTTACAATGATCTGGGCTGAAATTCACGTTTCTGAACTTGCAGTAACATCCCCCTCCTTGGCACTGCGCTGAACTGTGTTGCACTGAGTTTGGATTTTTAGCATTAGGAGCTGGAGCAGAGCAGCTGCTGCTTCTCTACAGCTCTGGCTGTGCCTGTGTGGACAAGCTTGTGAGTTTAAGCAATGAGGGAAGTCTTGATGTTACTACAGACTCTAAAAGCCTTTAGGTTTACTCACAGTGCCTGGCTGCTCTGTTTACCTGTAGTCTGTGTGGTTGGTATCAGGTTTTGTGGTGGTTTTTTTCTGGAGTGGGTGCTCTTCCCCACACTCTTGCATCAGAGAAAACAACTAGAGTTTGAGAATGCAGGGAGCTTCTCCTAAGCTGCAATCCTCCTTCAGTATTGCAGAACTCTGTTCCAAGGAACACCAGGAACTGCCTGTTCCTTTGAGTGCTTCCAGTGTGACTTCTGCCCTGCTTAAATGCTTGAAATAGGGCACCTGGATACTCCTTTGGAGAAAGAAGAGCTTTGTGTGTGTTTGTGTTACACTGGAACCTGCATTTAGTGTCACAGAGTCCTATGAAGGTGCTGTTAACTCAGCAGCCTTTTCCAGGCTGGAAAAGAATGGGAGTAACCCTGGGAGCACTGCAAGCCAAGAATGAAGTTGGTTTGTGTTGTTTACCGTGGGACAGCAGTGGACGGTCATGAGCAAACAGTGTATTCTCCCTGGGTTTGCTATCTGACCATACCTTGGCTCAGAGCTGACTTTCCTCCCCTCCCTCAGGACTTACTGGAATGTCTCCACAATCTCCAGATCAGAGCAGAGGGTGCAGATTCTTGTGTGGCTGAAGGAGGGATGCAGTAAATCAGTTCAGTCTGATAAATTATCTGGTGCTCCTGGAACCTCCTCCTGCAAACTTTGCATGCTGATGTTATTTAAAATGCTGAAAGCCCTCTTTTAAACCAATCTCATTGTATGCAGCTATAAAATTCTGTATTGTCAGAAGGATCTTTGTGTTTGGCTCCTGTGCATGAGTGAAATAACTGTTTGGAGAGCACATTCTTTGCAAAGTGTGGGCAAGCTATTTAAAACATAATTGCAAAATACCACAGATTGGTAAAGGATTTGCAAAAAAAAGCTCCAATTTCAGATATTTTGGGTTTGGTTTTTTTAAGCATGTGAATCGAGTTAGTGGTAGGAAATGAGGTGATACCAGTACCTTGCTTAGTCTAGATATGTAGTTTTAATTTTCAGCATTTTTCTCCCTTAAAGATCTATCATAACTTTCAAAATTATCTTAGTAACACATGCTGCTCTTCTGTGGTAATAAATGGCTTCCAAATGATTGGTGGGGTTTTTGGTTTGGTTTTTTTTTTTTTTTTTACTTGTATTGAAGAAGATTAATGGTTCTTCTTTGCATTTATCCAATATGTATTTCCACTTCACACTCAGAAATGAGTGTTGTGTCTGGGGAGGTTGTGCTGCAGCAGTTCAGTGTCTTGCAAGTGGCTTTCCTCCTGTGACTGGTTGAAATAATGTCCTGCTCTTCATTTTCTGTGACATTTACTCTGTTCTGCAGGCCCTTTTAAAGCAAGTCCCCCTGGCTGGACTGCTGGGAGGGAAAGATTGATTCCATGAAGTTGCTGGAGAGAGAGAAGGAGGATTCTCTGCTGTTTTTCCTGTGTTGCCAGTGGCTGCTGCTGACTGGAGAGTTTGCTTGTGGATCTGCTGAGCTTCTCATTCCTGCAGAGCCCTTTTTCTCTCTGTCAATTAGCTGGTGAAAGCACAGACCTGTAGGACTTGTTCACAGCAAAAAGTATTTTTCTGCCTTCCTTGCCCTTTCACAGCTTTTATTGTTTTAAGCTCATTAATCTAAGATCAATTAGTCTGCAATGAAGGTGATGTTCATCAAACAGGTGCCTCTTCCCCAGAGCCCTGCTGTGCTGGCTCTGTCCTGGCCCTAAACCCTCCTCTTGCACAGGCCAGTCTGAAGTGATCTGGGAATGTTTTGAGTAGGGAATTGTCACGTGGCAGGGACAGTGACATCTTCATTCTCCCTCTTAGCACATCTGCACCTGTTGGTAACAAAACCCTCTGAGATGTGTGAGTGACTACCCTGGAGGGAAATTCTTCCCTGGGCTTGGAATTGTGCACTGGTCATAAATTCCTTCTGTTTTCCCTTTGCTTCAAATTCCTCTGTCTTGCAGGTGTCAAATGTAAACTGTCCTGAACTGCTTCACTCCAGTGTCCAGAAATAGGTCTTGTTTTGGGAGAATGTATGAAATTAATGATTTCGAGGACAGGTGGCTTTGAACTGAACCTGTGTTTCAGTGTTGTATAAAGTGTCTGGAAAGGAAAGCCTAAGCTGTTTCTCTCTGATCAAATTGCAGAAAAACTCCTCTTACCTTCATATTTTGGAAGTTTTTTTAGCTGTAAGTTGTATGATTAATTTTTCTTACCTGTTGTGTTTTCTGCTTGATTTTTATGCTTGTCAGACCAGTTACCCATAGCTTCCTTATCTCTGATATTTTTCTGCAGCATTCTTTACAATTACTTGAGGAGTTTCAGCCAACTCAGAAGTGGATGGTCTTTCACGTGAAACCTACACTGCAATTTCAAAACCACCTGCAATTTTGAATTTCAGTGCGTTCCTTTCCTAAAGCAGAATGTTCATCAGCAGACCATTGCCAATTTGTGCAGCAATGAGTGTAGTGAACCATGCAGATAGGGGTGAGCAGCATTTCTGCTTCAGTGGGCAACCACAGTATGAGCCTGCCCTGAGAAAAGTAGATTCCCCCACCCACCCTTGCTGCTTTGTCTGAGCCTGTAGCCTTTGCACATTAAGCTGGAAAGTTCGTGGTGTATTAGAGAAAATGGCTTTTAAACTGCATTAATGATAGGACAAAGAGTCATGCTTAAGTTCCTTTGTTCTTGATGAGATTTAATAGCAGGTGGTGATTTGAGTCATGCTTACAAAAATGGAACTGTTGGAAACTTCTGTATCCACGTAAGTCACTGTGGGCTATGTGTTTGGAACAATCTCTTCATTTAAAGATCTACCTCGTACCTGAGACTGTGTCTCTAGTGACTGATCTCATTTGGGCATTGTCTGCTCAGTTCTGAGTCAGCATTAGCATCCCACTCCACTTTGTTGGTCAAAAGAAAGGGAAAGATAGATTAGTATGTGCAGAAACTGCTGTACTTCACTGGGTCTACACTGCATTTAAACTCAAGGGAAATTTTGCTCTCTGTAAATCAACACTTGGATTCTCATCTTTGCTGTTTATTTTTTAAATGGTTAACAGAGATGCTGTGCCATTTGGCAATTGATTTTTCTAATGGGCTCTATCCTTTCAGCTAAAGAAGCCTGTTGAATTAATATGCAAAATGTTAAAAGTCAGAAGAAAAGAACTTCTGCTGGTGGTCTTGATGAGGTTATTAACTTGACTTCTCCCAGACTGGCTGGTCTCACTGGGTTTGAGCTCTGTCAGAGTTTGCTGTCAGTAGCTGAGCTCACATCCTGTGAGCAGCATGCCCTGCTGCAGTTGGGATCAGGTTTTCCTGTGGCTGCATGCACACACACAAAATGAGTTCTTAGTCCCCTCCCTAGCTTGGAGGGCTTTTGGGAGACTTGAGGCATCATGTTGAAGTTGGGGAGTAGACTAAGAGGAATTTTGGAAAATAAGTAAATAAGACGTTGGACACAGATCATGTCAGAGTAGCTTAAATCTGAGCTGCCAAACTTCATTCTTCTAGAAGCTGTGTTTGTGACCTATAAAGGCTGATTTCTTACATGAAATTTCTCAATAGAATTAAGGCAAGAAATATATGTATGCCCTCTGTGCTTTTTGTGCTAAAGCAGTTACTTGTGCATTTGTGAGGATAGACTTTGTGTTTTAAAATGCTGATTCACAGCCTTGAAATGTGTCCTTTTCTGCACCCAAGGAGTTCCTGCTGTTCTGTGCGGCTCACCTGAGGTGCCCCCCAGAGTGGAAGCAGAATAAGAAACAAATGTGTGTGCCTGTGTAATGAAGGGGTGGGATGATGCTCTGTAATATTTGATAGTTCTGGTGTATTTTTATGAAGAACCAGGGAGTCCTTGTATCTCTAAGGAGAGACCAGAGGGTACTGGAATTAAGAGCATGAGAATTTCACCATGAAATGATTGAAACCCCTTTTCAGAAATAGAAATGACTCAAAGTATTTGCATAGCTAATTTTTCAAAGTGAGAGCTAGGTACTAAGGTCATAGAAGTCTGGTAACATTTAATTCATGCTCTGAAATGAGCATCTTGTGCATAGGGTAGGACAGAGGTTTGATGGAAAACTCAATTCCAACAGGGATGGGAATTTAAAATACATGAGAAGCTTATGCCTGATTCTCAACTGAGATGTGAGACTTTGTACCTGCTACAATATGTGGTTATTACTATTTTCATAGCTTACATTTAGTTCTTTATTTCCCAGAAACTGCAGCTGCTTCTGCCTCACTTGAAGGCTTTCATTTAGTACAGAGGAAAGGTGCTACCTCAAAGAGAAGAGAAATTACTGAGGTGCTTTGGGGCTGAGACAGAGGTGGAACACCTTACTTGCTCACCTCCATAATAATATTTCAGATCCCACGACTTCCTTGTGCACTGTCTCCTCTGTGGAGAGGGCCACAGAATATATATACATGCACACATATATATTATATTTGTATTAATGTATACATTACAAATTTAGTGCTTGTCTGTGGTTTCATGGGTTCCTTCCTAGTGGAGGAGTCTACACTGCATAGACTTCCCAATAAAGTAGATATTCAAGTTTTGAAGAAAGCTGGTAATTCAAATTCCAAGCATTAGTGATCCCAGTTGTATAAGTCAATAATGACTTGCTAATAATCTTACTGTTATGATTAGTGTTAAGGCTGTTTTATTTCTCAAAACTATTGTCAGAAGGTTGCTGCATCCAGGTTTTTCTGTGCTGTAGACCCATCTCTCCTCTGAGGGAAGGTGGCTTTTTTTTTCAGGGTGCAGGGTGATGTTTGTGTGTGTTCACAGGAGGTCATTCTGATCACTTGATTGTTATGTAAACAGTATTTCCTGAAATGAAAATGTTTGTGTTTAAAGTGGTGGATAACTGGTGTTCCAGCATTGTTGAAGACTCCATAAAAGCTCAGTTTGCTTCATGTTCTGCTGCACTTGGTTGAAATCTGCATGAAAACCTTTGGGCCTCCAAGCCTGATGGTTCACTGTGCAGATGCTCCCTAGGATGTGAAGGGAAATGTATGATCACAAAGAAAAGGTGCTGTTCTAGTACAAGTGTCTGTAGAGATGATGGCTGCTTTTCTGCAGAAATAAATCCATTTTCAGCTGAACAACTAAAGCTGCTGGAAAAAAGTACAAAACAAATCTCATGGAAGGTTTTGCATGGGGCTTTTTTGGTGTAGTTGGTTTTCCAAATTTTCTTAAATGTGCTTGGTGATGTTGACTAGGTAAAACCTTCTCAGGTAGGCTCTGTACAGGGGATTAAGGAGGTTTCACTTTTTAGTCTGTGACTTAAGTTTTTGCTTAGTAATCATGACTGCTAAAAATATCCCATTGCTTTGTGACAAAGGATGTTGATTCATATTGTTCCTAACTTGCAGTAACTTGGCTAATTTGTGTCAGCTTTGACTTTGTGATGTGGTGGCACTCCAGGATCTAGTTTGGTGATACTTTTTTCTTTTGGAAATAGTAAATTTGCGGTGTTTTCTGTTGCTGACTTCTTCCGGTGAATCCTCAAATGGATTTTATGAATGAGGATCCATGAACTGTACATGTGTTTTTTAGATGCCTCAAGGGAGCAGCTGAAGAAGATTGAGGGAGACTGTGCTGAGAGAATTCTAAAATTTCATTTTAAATAAAGCTTTTTGACTTTTCTTTTACAGGCTTCCTGTTTGGAATGTCTTTTGTAAAGACAGTCTCTCATCAGCAGTGCAGTATGCTTCAGGTGATGCTTGTGCCCTGGCCAGTGAGGATGAACATGTCCAGGAAAAGGTATGCTGGATACATCCTGGTAATGACTCAGTCTGACTAAATATTAAATTCTAAAATAAGATTCTTCTCAGTTACTCTTTGAGCTGTGGTGTCTTCCCAAGTTTTTATTTTCCTTTACTTCATTTGTTGCAGTTATGCAACAATTCAGGTGGATAGTTTGGGGGAAGAGAAGGAATAAATAATAAAGCTGCTGGTGGCTTTTTTTTTAAATTTGGGGGTAGGATGTTGGAAGTGAGCATCAGGGGAAATATGTGGCTCTGTAGAGCCACAATAGGAGGTGGTGGGCTGGGTAAGTCTAGGCCATATTATGCCAGTTCCATCTGTGCTGTATTAAAAACAATGTACAGATGATTATTATCCTAAATAGAAGATTTAAAATTAATTGGTTAGTCACGTTTATCACTTGTATTCCCTCTGTTCAATAAAAATGAAGAAGGCTGAAATGTGTTTCTGAAAGGTATAATGAATAAGCTGCAGTCCCTTTCATTTTTACTTTACTCAGCATTTCAGGTTAATTGAGTGTAATTGTCCCACCCTGATAACTCATGACAAGTTTCTGCATCTTGCATTGCACAGTGAATTCCCAGGCTGTTGAGTCAGAAAGTCGTTGTAATTTCATTTATTTATTTATTTACCCAGCTACAGAATCAGTCCTGCTCTAAACATGGGTAGTACTGATGTGTTGGTTTTCCTATTTCCTCCAGCAATCTGTAGTAGTGTTAATCACAGTCCTCATTCCCAAAAAGCTTTTATATGCCACAGTAAACTTGGAAAATGTGTGTAGAGCATTCTAGCTGACCCCAGTGGAGAACTGTCTGACCATAAAAAATCCCTTTAAATATTGTAGGTTTCTTAAGCATTTCCCAACTAGAGTAGCTCTGGTTTTTGCCAGCTTGTGCAGCCAAAGAGCACTCAGTCCTATTCTTCTGGCTGCCTAAGAAAAAATGCTGCTTGAATTTAATGTCTGATGCAATAATACTGAAAAGTTGAAGTAAGCTTTGAGGCTGGAAGCCACTGGTGGATGATTTCCTACTCTAAAACATTCTTCCTTTCGTTCTGGTAATGTGGCTGCATTGTTAAGCAGATTTCTGAGCTTATACCCAAAGATGTGAAAACTAATGTTAGACTGTTGTTTCCACTCATTAAATAAAATCTCTTGGGTGAATGAGAGATCTTAAGCAAGTGTCTATTACTCCTAATTAGACTGCTGGAGCTGTCCTGCTCCAGAGGAACAGCTCTGCAGCCCTCGATCAGTTGTCTCTTCCAGCCATTGATGCTATTTCATCTTAGGGACTGGGATGTGAGCTAATAATATTTGGGGGAAAATGTTGCTCTGTTGTCTCCAAGATTTGTCAGCTCAGATTTGTAGCTCCTGCTCTTCACTTGGATGCCTTAATTCTCTCCAATTAGTATCATGTAGTGCTGTCTAGCTCAGCAGCCCATTTTGGGTCTCAGCACTAGCACCTGCAGTATTTGGCCCTTAGAAAACAAAATGGGTGTAAATTTCTACCACATTTCTTGCTGTTTTTTAAGGTATTGCTCAAAAGCAGCTTGCATATTTTGTAGTCGCAAAAAGCTTGAAGGGCAAGTGTAAATTCTTGCTAGTTTTAGTCTGGTGGGTTTAAAACTTTTTCCCCTTAAATGTTGATACTTTTTATTTTATGAATTTTTAGTTGGAGAAGAGAAGGTTGCTTTCCAAGGTTCTGGTAGATTTGTGTAATTACTGTAGTTCTGCTGATAAGACTGCTACAACTGAAATGTGCCACGTGTTATTTCCTAAAGGTTGGCTGATGCAAGTCAGCTTAGAATTTTCTTTCTCCTCTCTTGGGCAGCAGGGAGATAGGGGAGGGTTTGTCAACATGGGAAGTCATAGCAGAATGGGGAACTTTCCTTAGCAAACAAACTGAATGATTTAAGACAATGCTAAAATGAAGATTTAACTGAATTGTTTTAACTTGCTGTAGTCTTGTGCAGATGAGATTTTAAATACAGATGGGCAGTGGTTCTGGAGATGAATGTAGCTCAGTTTCTTGCTGTTCTGCTGGTGGAAGAAGTGCTGTTACTCAGTGGTGGTTGCTCTGGCTGAGCATGGAAGGCCTGTGCCTGCAGACTGACTGATTTTTATCTTTTTAATTTTTTATTGTTTTACCTCCAACATCCCAGGGGGAAGAGGCTGCTCCCAGCCTGGAGCCTGAGCGTGCAGACTCCAGTACACGGAGTTATTCCATGGAAGAGCTGCTCAATGACCTGACAAAATCTGACCAGGTAAGGCTTTTTTTTCATTCACTGCCTTCATACAGTCTGCAAATGCTTCTTGCATTTCAGTCTTTCATTTTGCTTATCTAAAGTTCATAGTAACCATCTCTCACATTTCACCTGTACACTGGGTTGCTCTCAGACTCATGTTTCCAGTAAAAGAGAAAATGTGTGACCTAACAGACCTTGCATTTCCCATGTGCATAAATAATGAGTAATTTAGTATTTGGAGGTACTGACTAAAAACTTTCCAAGATAAATTAAAATTGGATGCTGTAGGTATGGATGTCTATTTATCAATTAAACATAAGTCTTTTCTCTGAGGTCTTTTTTGTAGATCAGACTTGATGATTATAGCAATCCATTTTAGCTTTGATCCTTCATGGCTTCTATCACTCTCATTTCCTTTGTTAAAATGGGAAAAGGGTTGTATTTCAGCTCTGTACCATTGATGCTGTTAAGTCAGTGCTTGGTGTTCAATGTTACAAACCCACTGTTAAAGACTATTTATTTGATTGCATATTTTTGTTTTGTAGCTTACAAGACATCATACATAGGACTTACTTCAGAATATTTATTTCATGGTTTGGGTGTTTAAATCTGTTAAACCTTCCTGATCCCTTCATGTTTAGTGAGATGACTTGGAGTAATGTAGCTGTTGACAAGAGACTTTTGTACAGTAATGTTTCCTTTTGCTGCAGGAGTTAATCTGACCTGTTTCAGTGGTTATATGCTCTTTCAGATTTACAAAACCTTATTTTGAGTGTGCTTATGAAAACTGAAGACCTAGAATAAATAAGACTCAAGACTACTAAACACTCAAAAGTCAAAAGTGATTTGTATCTTTGTTCACTTACAGCATGGAATAGGCTTTAAATAATTTGGAGTGATGAAATTAAAAGCCTTCTCTAAAATTTAGTTAGGATGAAAACAGTACATTTGATTGTGATGGAGCATGCAGATAGAACTGTATCTTTTGGTTGCTGCAATATTCAAGCTGCTTTTCTCATGGCAGTCTCTATAGGAATGCATTATTGAGGAAGCTTTTGCACAGGTCTGCTGCAACTGATATTTTTACATGATTATTGCAGTCTACAGAAGAGTACTGCATCTATCCCACAGAAGCACAATATGCCACCTAGGTGTAAGAAGAAACAAAATTGATTTCTGACAGAAATCTGAACTGCTGGAACTCCATAGCAGATGTTATTGTGTGAATGCTTTTCTTACTCAGGTGTTGAAAAAATGTATATTCACCTGGAATGTTTTTACAGACAACAGAAGTAAGTGAAACAAGCCAGCCTGAAGTTGTGAGTCCACCTTCAGTAGATGTAAAGGAAGCTTCCTCCAGCATAGTCCCAAGCACTGAAAACACTTCCAGTTCACCTACCTCAGAGATTCCTCCAGTCTCACAGCCTGAGTAAGCTCCTGCAATTTTGTTGTTTTGGTCTCACTTACTCTGCTCTGGTTAAAATGTTCAGTAGGGATAAGGTGGGGTTGCTCCCCACAGTTGTTTTGCTGGTTTGTGGTGTCAGTGCTCATGGAGTGTGCCCCCATTTCCTCAGTGTGTGGATCAACAGTTGTGTACTTGCATGAGGGGCAGCACTATTGCCATGATCAGTTTCTAAGCTGCTGCTTTGAAAAAAAGCCAACGTGCTTAGATAATCTGTACTATAAAAGCCCTCAGGGCTTTACCATTAGGATTTGTGTCTTTCACAAATGTGCTTTCACATCTGTGTCAACAAGCATTGAGGCTGCCTCAGCAATGGCCTCTGCTTTCAGTTAAGGAAGAACTCTGCAGTTTTATCTTGGGACTTAAAAAGAGAGAGTCTCAAGTTCTGACAATAAGAGACTTTTGACAAAATAGCACATTCTCATAGTTGCAGTTTAGTTCTAGTGTATTGCAGAGCTGCCTCTGCTGGAGGCATCTTTCTGGAGTCCATGTTCTTTTTGTTTCCTTTTCTTGTGGGATGTTGTGCTATCAAATGTGAGCTGTAGTATGGAAATTCATGTGTTCTTCCAAGGATTTTCACAAAGTCCTCTTGGGTTTTTGATGTGTTCTAAGGGAAGTAATCTTGTTCTGACTGCTGATAAAGATGAAGTATTTTGTTAGATAAAAATTGAGCACATTGAAAACTAAATAGGCTTGTCTTGGTGTTTTGGGTTTTTTAAGAGTTCATTTTTTCTGCTTTACCAGATTTTGTTTCTTTACCTCAGAAAAGGAATGGAAGTTTTGTTAGCTGGATGATCTTGCCTAGTCTGCCAGGGCTAACACTTAAATGCATTTTGGTACTTCATCAGTGTCTTTAATTGGAAATCTTCCAAAATTGGCAGTTTTTATAAGGCAAAACTGGAATGTAGCTTGAGCCTGTTCTTTTTATAGCTTATTTTTGTCTACTCCACTGATTTATTTATGTAATATGTTGTAAGCTCTACTTTTGTCAGGTCCTAGAAGGAGACAGGATGTTATTTTCTTTGAAACATTCAGCTTGGTGTCTGGTAATTGTTGGAAATTGTCTGACTGCCATAGCTGGGGAATACTGGAGTGGTGAACTCTGAAGACATGAACTGTGAAACAAATGGATAATGCATTTTAAAAATTAAGGCAAATCAAGGTATCCAAAGGAGAGGGAACACTGCAGCTTTTAGACTTACCTTCTGCCAAAATTAGTTACTTGAGGTCAGTCAGGTACACGCTGAGAGCAAGGAATTTTCAAGTTCCTTCTTGTCCCATATTTTATTCAGTTGATAATTATTCATACTGTCACCTACCCACTGAAATGGAGAATATGTGGAGCTTTTCAGTTTTGTGTAGTGGCCAGCTTTATGTAGTCAATAAAAAGATGCATGCAGAGCCAAACACTGTGCATCTCAGATGGAGGCATTTTGGGGCTTACAGAGTAAACAGTCCCTGTTCATAGCTAATAAATTCTTGTATTCATATTTGTTAGATTTTGCTGCATAGCTAAAAGTCTTGGAATACCTATGAGTGTTTTGTTTTATACCACAGGAAATTTATCATGTGAAAGGTACTGAAATTGTCTCCCTGGGTTGGTTGCAGCTGCTTTTTGTTGATAATTGTAGCAGTGAGAGAACCAAAAAGATCCCCTTTTAAGTTGCTGATGTGCTGTTTGTGTTTTGGCAGCTCTGTCATGATACTGGATTAACCTAGTTTGCTGCTTCCATTAAAGAAAGCTTATGTGGAAATTTAGAAAGCAGAGTAAAGCTTTTCCTTAGATGTGTCTGTAGCCTGGATCAGCATGAAAGGCATCCTTGTGCTGGAGAGGAGAGGACAGGCAGAAGTTGCCACATGAGAGTTACTCTTTGTCCTTCTCTCCACTCATTCCATCATTCCTGAAGAGCAGATGGGAGGTTTTCTGTTTGGTTTGTGCCTCAGGATTTGTCTGAGCTGTGCTCAGCCTTCCTGGGACAGAGGAGGTGAAGCAGTGGGCAGATGAGCTGGTTTGGGCTGTTGGTACACTTGGGTAATGGTCTGCTGGGTTACCTGATTCTTATTAAACCAGCAAAAAGAAGAAATAAATCAGTAGAAAGGAAGTCTGGCTGGCTCTGCTTTTCTCCCCTCTATTCTCTAGTTTTAGCCAAGTTCTGTTCTGACTGCTGCCTCTTGGGAACATGAGGAGCTTTTAGTGAGGGAACTCTGTCTGGGGTTTGTTTCCTTTGTTGAAAGGGAAAATAGCTGGCAGGCAGGTGACTAGGAAGATGTCAGTTTGTAGTGATGCTGGGAAGAATTATCCATTGCAGTGTTTGGTAAGATGTTAGATGAGAGTTCTGGGAGATGAGAATCCTGCTTTGAGTTCCTTTCTGGGACAGACAGGCTGGAAAAGGAAGTTCTGTTCTTTCATGGGTACAGCTGAGAATGCAGTTCCACAAGTACTGCATGCTTCATTCTTCTTTTCTTAATTATTTCTGTGAGACTGTTGCTTTATTAAAACTTTCACATATCTTTGTGGTTGATTGTCAGGGTTCCTTGTATGATCAGAAGGCTAAAAAAGCATGTTGTTTGTTTCCCTTCAGTGCAATAGAGAATTCCCGTGCTGATATCCCTGTAGTCAGCTCTAGTGAAGCTGAGCAGTCAGAACCTGACTGTGATATTGGTGGGACACTTGAGGCTGACCCTCAGAGTGAGCCTTCCTCTTTTGTCAGTCCACCAGAGAGGTGAGTATCCAAGCAGGTTGTGTGTGACTGAATTCTTAAAAGGGAGTTGTTCTTTTCTGTGCTGGCTTTGCAACCAACATTTGCATGTGCTTGCTGATCTCCATATTTGTGTGTGTGCAATATTGCATGTGGCTGATCATGGTTTAGGTCCTAATACTCTTTGAACTTTCAGCCTTGCAGGCCAACACATAGAGAACATATCATCTTCACATGGCAAGGGAAAGAAGACAAAATCGGAGTTTGAGTCCAAAGTTTCAGCAGCTGAAAAGGGGGCAGATGAGCAAAAATCTGCTCTTAATGCTTCAGAGAACTTAAAAAGGGAGGTAAGCCGTGCTGGTATCCCGTCAGTACACACAGCAGTAATGCCCTCTGTTTGGTTATTACCACTGGTAAAATACTGGTGTGTTTTTATTCTGTCCCAAAAATACCACTTGGCCTTCTGTGCTTAACTGTATGACTTTTTTCATGCTCTGGTTGTGAGGTACTTCCTAAAGCTTGTGGTTTTTTAATAAGACTTTTTTTCAAATCAGAATGACCAAGGTCACAGCAATACCATTTTTTGCTGGTTTAGGATCATGTTTAAGTTGTCACTTGGCAGCTACCTTTAAAATGTTGTCTGCAGAATAACTTCCACACTTGGAATGTCTACCAAAAAATGTTCACTCATCTGGTGGTGTGCTGAAAATGTTTGTACAAAGGAGAAGTAGAGACTTGAAATGGAATAATACACAGTTTAGTTGGCAGGGTTCTTGCTTTGTCAGGCAAGTCCAAAACCTGAGATTTCTGAGATACTTAAAAATGCTTCTTTTAATCTTTAATCATTCTGCGTTTTTGAGATGTTCAGAAATTCCAGGGAACCTCTGGAATTCTGTCATGACAAGCATTGATGTTTAAAGATTTTTGCTACAGGGAAACTTCTCTTCATTAGGAAGAGGAAAAGCAAAAAATGGGAAGAAAACACAGGTGTTGGAGAAGGTAGCTTACATTTTATTTAAAATGTATTAGCTTAGCCACAAAAATTGCCAGTATTTCAGTGAAATAATCTGTAATTGAAAGAAAATCATCACATGTTTTTTCTGGCTTATAATCTTGCTTACACTGGCTCTAAGTTGTTAACACGGGTGCAAATGATGTCTCTGCCCTTGACTTGATCAGAGCATGCTTTGTTTTTTGAAGTTCATCTTTGTTTTCGTTGTTGGTCCTGAAAAATATTCACAATTGGTGGTTCTTTCTTTTGCAGAAAGACTTTAAGAAGACAGGAGAAATTGACCCTACATCAGTAATAACTCCAAAGGATCCTGGAGACATTCCAACATTTGATGAATGGAAGAAGAAAGTCATGGAAGTGGAGAAAGAAAAGAGTAAGTTCAGGATTCATTAGTTTGGTCTAAATACAGACCACTGTCATCTCATCCTAGAGCTGAATAGAGAGACTGTCTCCATTTGGAATGCAGCCTGGAACTTCATTTTTCTGCTAGAACTACGTAATTAATAGCCTTCATTATAGAAAAGCAGTGAGCAGAAGGTCTCTGACAGTGCAAATACTGCTTGTTTGTGTGGTTTGTTATAGCAGCAATATTTTCTTGTTCCTAGGTCAGTCAATGCACCCTTCTGCTGTTGGTGGGCAGCATGCCACTAAAAAGGTCCAGAAAAACAGGAATAACTATGCCTCTGTAGAGTGTGGTGCCAAAATTTTGGCAGCAAATCCAGAGGCAAAGGTAAGCATTTATTAATTATAAGTGTCTGTTATTTTAGTGTACTGTTATGCAACAAGTAGCACAAAGTACACTTAAAACTGAGCACTGATTTGTGAAGTTGTTATTCTGTGTTTGGATTTATTGGGATTTTGATTTATAAAAATAGGACATAAACAGTGATCAGTGCCTTTTTAAGAGGCATTGCTGTAGAACTTGATGTCTTTTTAAGTGAATTCAGAAAATGGGAGCAGAGTCTACTTCCTACAGAAACTGAACAGAGTTATATTAAAGAGCTCACCACAGTAAATAATCCATGATTGCCCTAAAGTGTGGCATACTGTGTCCTGAATAATTATCTTGCTCAGAGTGTTGTGAAACTTGGTACTAGCCTACAAACCTGTTTTCAAATTATTGTTGGAAAGAGGGGAAAATCCTTGATGCTGTTGGTATCTACCATGCAATTTAAAATACTAATTTTTTTCTTTCTGCAGAGCACTTCAGCTATTTTGATGGAAAACATGGATCTTTATATGCTCAATCCTTGCAGCACTAAAATCTGGTAGGTTCCTGAGGTTTCCAATTGTGGCAGGAGTGGTGACAATTTTTTATTGCTGTGGGACTGACTTGACCTTGGTGTGCTGCTCCTTGGAATGGGTGTGTGAGGAACTCTGACAGAATTAGCACAATGTTTTATTATGTCTTCCACAGAAATCTAGCTCTGGTATTGAGAAGTAATAGTAAAGTGATATTTTTATTTATCTTAATGTGTAAGTTTTGCATAATTATCTTATGGAAGATAAAGCACTTGAGCATTCAAATTAAGATTCTTGGTTTCCTTCCCTGATTGTCAAATAACTGTAGGACAGGTGAACAGAATTTTCCATACATTAGTTGGTACTTCAGGTGTGATTTAAATTATGTTTGCTGTCCTGTGACTTGATGCCTTTGAGTACAGGATGAATAAAGCTCTTGTAGCTGCAGGTGCTACCTGGAGTTACTAAAGTAAATGTTCAGAAAAACACCACCAGTGATTCTTAGGCACAGCATTTTTGTAGTTCCTCCTTACACCCAGTGAAGGATGTGATAATGAGGTGAAGGGCTGGAGACTGTAACTGCAGAAGGAAAAGTCTTTTCTTAAAAAAAAATATATTTTGTCTTTAAGGTTTGTTGTTGAGCTCTGTGAACCAGTGCAAGTAAAGCAGTTTGACATTGCAAATCATGAATTATTCTCTTCCACTCCTAAAGACTTTCTGGTGTCAATTAGTGACAGGTATGTTACCTAAACTCATCCTTCTGAAAAAATGAAATAATTTGATGATGCAAGGCTTTATGAAGCATGATCTGTGTATGCTTGTTATTATGCAAAGTATAATGTCATGTGAAGTCACGTGGTTTTTCCTTGGGTATATTGTCAGTTGCTAGCAGTTTTTTTCCTTTGTCACCTTAAAAAGGAAAAATTTGCTGAGAAGCATAATTTATATAGTAGCTGGGTAGTGGATGGCAGATTATGAAACTCCTTAATAAAATGCTACTGAGGTTGTGGGCTCTCCCCTCCCTTGTTATTGAGACCATTTTCACATGGTTTGAGCTGTCTTCAATGCTGAACTCTGTCCAAAACCCCACAAATTCTTCAAAAAGAAAAAAAAGTGTAGTACACTGTTGAGAAATTGGAAAGGGTGAGAGTGCTCCAGGTTGGCCAGATGGCTGCTTAGAGGGTGGCTTCACAAGGATTTAGGCAGTGCTGTGCCCCCACTGCTTTCTGGAGTGAGCAGATAATTCTGCCCTGTGAGCAGACCCTCAAAGGGCATCAGAAAATCTCCTTTTCTTCTTGTATGCCCAAAGCAGGTATGGTTAGAACCTTAGGACCTTTGAACACTTGTGCTGTGCAGCTGCAGCTCTGCTTTGCTCAGTTTTCTCCTGCCTGCTTGCAGTAATAAAGCCAGTCAGATGTTGTGTTCTTCACTGTTTATCTGGGGGGGCTTCATTGTAGACTGACTCAATTTCAGTGATTGGGGTTTTGTGCTTCAAGATCTTGCACATTTCTGTCGTTGTGTGAAGCTCCTGCTGAGGTTTTGGGTTGGGAACATTGCTGCTACCATGCAGCTGGAAAGAACAAAATGTATTTCTGCTCTGGAAAGGAGAAACTTAGGGAAATAACTGTAAACAGTGAGTTCCTGCATTTCATTACCTGACTCTATTGTTTCCTTTCTAGGTATCCAACAAACAAATGGATTAAATTAGGTACTTTCCATGCCAGAGATGAGAGGAATGTCCAGAGCTTTCCTCTGGATGAACAGATGTATGCAAAATATGTTAAGGTAACTCAATACTGCAAAAGCACCCATGCTCCTCAGGGAAGGGAGGGTTTGCTGGGTTTCCTCTGTATAACAGCCTCCCAAGAAATGTGTTATCAAAGCCTGCCTTACCATTAATTGCCCTTGGTTAATTAGTGCCCAGCTGGGTTGTCTGGGTGCTAAATCCTTGTCACAGTTGTGACATTATTACCTTGCTCACTTGGGTGATTGAAGGATATTGGGAAGCCCCTTGGGTCCAAGTACTGAGCTGATGCCTGAATTAAGGAAAATCTAGACAGAGTTCTGTTCTGTTTGACTTAACCACCTTCCCCTGAATGTAAGATCAGAAGAATCTCGACCTGTTTTGTTTCTTGGCTGTACCTGCTTTACATATATATACATATATCTGTGTCTATTTAGATATATATGTATATATACACACACTGCACACTCAGTCTCTGGAGCACAGATCAGAACATGCTATTTCTTGAGATTTTAGTACTATGTTGTGCTGTACACTTCAGTGAATCTGAAAGTGGAAGTGGTTGCATCTTGGTTCTCATTATTAGACTCCAAGTGTAGCTTTGCAGTTAATTCAATCATAATTCTTACTCAGGCAAATTATTTGTGCTCACTGCTACTGCAGCATTGCCATGATACCTCCACCTTCAAAATAGTTTGCAATAAGCTGTCTTTATTCAGGAGACTCAAAGGGAATAAAACTCCATAAATAATTAATGTGGTACTTGAATTTGGATTAAAGCTTCTGTGGAAATATTGAGTTGTAGTGAAGGTTTAAATTAAATAAAATACAAACCTTTTAGGTCCTCTTCAGCAATGTATTATCTTATAATTATGGTGTTGCTGAAAAAAAAATACTAGTTTGTGCTCCTTAATTATGCTTTGTGCTTTTATGAAGAAGTAGTTATGAATGATAATTGTCTAACTTCTCTACCCAGAAATTCTGCA
The DNA here is from genome assembly GCA_013397375.1 of Toxostoma redivivum. Lineage (NCBI taxonomy): Eukaryota > Metazoa > Chordata > Aves > Passeriformes > Mimidae > Toxostoma > Toxostoma redivivum. Next base: position 47,704 of record VXBI01005058.1, on the reverse strand, counting down.
TGAGTCACAGAATAGAGATTTCATTTATTTTTAATTCTGTTTTCTGGCTGAATTAATGCCTTAAGGTAGCTGCCATTGTCACTGAAGTTGCAGAATTCCTGTAGATGCTGCAGCACTTAATCCCTTGGTGGATACAGTGCTCTGCCTTGTGTAATACAGCATGGTAAAATTTCCAAAGGTTTATTCTCATAATGTTTTCACTTCACAGTGCAAAAAGTAAGCAAGTTCTAAATATGTCTGGTCTACAGAATTCATCTAGAATATTTTCAAAAGTTAAATTTTTTGAAGTGGCATATTGAACTTTCATAAGAAACAATGGGATTTTTGCTGTTTTGGGATTATTTGTCTTGGTCTCACTTGCAGATTATTCCAGTCCTTCTGTGATAGTGTCTACATAGTGATTTAATAAATATTTGCAAATTAATCCAAATTAAATAAATACCAGTGTGTAGTCAAGGTTGCACTAGAAATACACAGATGTCTGAAGCTCCCAAGTCTGTCATCAGCTGCTCTATTTCTTGCAGTTGCACTTCTATAAATGGAAGTATTTTATAGTGAGTTGAAGCAGCAGCAGTACATATAGAGTGCATGCTATGTGGGATTGTTTTTCCTTTGGAGTCACTTTCTGTAGTCTGTTCTTTAAAGGGAAAAAATACATTAGTACATTTAACACACTTCAGTATTCTATCTGCAGTCATGCTGCCCTGAAAAATTGAATAACAAAACACTTGTTGCATGTTACCTTCAGTCTGCAAGGTACAAGGGCTAAATGGAATCTTGCTACCCAAGGCAGATGAAGTTGTGTTACCACTTCATCCTTCCCAGCCTGTCACCTTAGGCATTTATAGAAGTGAATTAAACCCAGCAGGACTCTGTAGTTGCCTGTGGCATGTGTTCAGCCTTTGTACTGACATCTACTTTTTGTTTTGTTTTTTGTTTTTTTTTTTTCTCCTTTCCTCTCTCTCGCTTCAGATGTTCATCAAGTACATAAAGGTTAGCAACCTCTTCTTGTGGAGTGATGGCTGCATGGGGCTGGGGGTGTTCTCTGCTCGACTCAGCTCTTTAATGCATGGCAAGAATAAATCTCTGGGCTTTTCTGCTGTGGGCAAGCTGCAACTCCCTGGAGTGAACAAAACTTGCAATTTCAAGTTTGATTGTTTATGTCAAGTGAACTTTTGGCTCTGTGGGTCTTTGGAGTTTTATTTTAAGTACCTTTTATTCTTTAGGTGGAGTTGATATCACACTTTGGATCAGAGCATTTTTGTCCTTTAAGTCTTATAAGGTAATACTTTGTGTTTTGCTTAATCTTTTACCTCCTTGCAATGAGGATTAGTCTGTTTTTAGAATAGTTGGGCAACAATTCCAATTTTCAGCTGCAGTTACTTGTAAGTATTGTGGATTGAAGTAGTTGCCTGACCTGCCTGCTGTGTAGTGTCTTTCATGTCTGTTTAAAGAAGCTTTGAATCTTTTTATTTGTTTCTCCAGTATGTAAGGAATAGTTTATATTATAAGGGGGAGGGAAGGAGGAAACAGGAGCCTTGAGCAGCTTTAGAGCAGGACATGAGCATTTCAAGGCTGACAAAGCAAACAGGGAACAAGTGGTGAACTAAAAAGAGCAGGTGTGGTGAGTGCTTTTTGGAAGCTGCTGTGTTGTTTGGCACCACAGGTGCCTACAGTCAGTAATGCTTGCAAGAGCTGAGCAGAAAAACCTGTGAATTTGTAATTCAGAGAACCATCAGCCTCTCTACTGCTCCTAAAAAAGAGGTTTTGAACCTGGGAGGTCTCTAGTGTTAAGAAGTCAGACCATATTTTTAGTTCACAAGACTGCTTTAATTTAGGTTGATTGAATTTTGGCAGAAGAGGTAAAAGAGAATGTGGTGTGCAAAGTGAAGTGGTTCTGAATAGATATTCCTAATATTTAGCTACTCCTAAAGCAAGTCAAAGCTGAAATTGAAGAGGAGGTGTAAGAGCTCATGGAAAGCCAAAGGCAAGGAAGTTAGGTTTGAGTTGGAAGAAAGGAAAAGACTCTTTGGAATTAGAATGAGAAACAGGATCTTGTTTGGGTTCTTTGTGGATAAACTTAGAGAAAATAAATAAACATCCCTGCTGCTTATCTTAACTGCCTGTAACTACTATATCTCATCTACTTGTTACATGAAGGTAATACTGCTTATCAGTTATGTCACATCATTCCTAATACTAGATTTTTATTTTAAAACTTTGATCATAGAGTATTTGGCACTAGCATGGTTGAAGAGTATGAAGAAATAGCTGATTCTCAGTATCAGTCTGAACGACAGGAACTGTTTGATGAAGATTATGGTAAGCAAATATTTTTGTGCATTTTTAGCCATTCAGACAGCTCTTGTGCTGCTCTTGGTGGCTCATCATTTCCTGACTATGAAGAAAGATTTGACTGTTAAATTTACTTGTTGACAGTATTTCAGCAATTCTGAACTTTTCCAATCATCCTTTAAAGTTTTAAACAGTGTTTAAATTAGTTATGTTGAGGGCTGCTTTAAAATGATAGTAATAAGTATCTGTTTTACTTGACAGAATAGACACTTTCTTCATGTGCTGACAGTAGGAAAGGATTACTAAAATAAAGCAGCTCAGACAAAACAGTTCTATTCTTAATGTCCATTTCAGTTTGTAATATCTGACCTCAAGCTTTCTGTAGTTTTATTTCCACTCTGTCAAATTTGCATCATTGAGTGACATGTTAAATCTTTTTATATTCTTTGCCTATGACAGATCAAATTTTAATAGTCACGAGTTGTTCTTTTCTATACACAGATTATCTGTTGGATTATAATACAGGGGAAGAAAAATCTTCAAAAAATCTTCTTGGTTCTGCTACAAGTGAGTATTATTTGTTATTATTTAGAAAAAGTTATTCCTGTGCTTAAAACAAGATGTGCTAATTGAAAATGAAATTATATTTTGTCGTGTAACATCTAGAGTTTTCATATTCTGCTGAAGCAATTTGTGATTCTTCTTTAGTTTCATAGGAATAAGGAAAAATTTGTAGTTGGGGGATCATTCTTAGTGTTCTAAAAATTATTTTTCAGTTTGTAAGGATATCCGTTTTTCTAGAATCTTGTTTTCTGTACTTAAGGATTCTGAGTACTGAAAATCATGTAAAAGTTGCATAGGGATGTAAATGGCCAGTACTAAAGTGATGTAGAACCTTAATTATTTGGAAGTTGGAAATCTGTGTTTAATTAAAATGCCTAACTTATGGGAGGCAATATAAAGATTTGCTTTGTACAACTTCAAGGGGAGAGAAGGATGGAAAATACTGTTTCTGAGAAGACTTCATGTAAATAATGTGATTTATGTTCTTCATAAGGCCTGTGTATTTTTTTGAGAGAACTAAAGGTTCTTGACTGTCTCCTTTCACTTTTCCCATTGAAAAACTTCCATGTGTAAGGTTTGCTTGGCTAAGAATCCTTGAATATTCAGTTTTAATGGTATTCTTCCCTGCTGAATTATTCAGGATAGTATCACCTCCACATCCCATTTCCTGAGGAGCTCTTGCACTGTACTACTCTGCCTTCTGTCCCAGCTAATGAAGATTTGTTATTCTAGTGTAGATTTGCACTCAGTTAATGCTGTTTGGAGTCAAGCTTTGCTTTCATCCTTTGGTGTGGATCAGAACTACACAAATATTTTGTACTTTTTCCTAGAACTTTGTTGTCTCCTGAGAATAAGGTCAAGGCTAGAAATATTCACAGCTTAGAGTTTTCAAAAGGGAAGTAGATGGTGGAAAAGGCAGTTTATTTCTAAATGTGTGCTTCTCACAGATGAGATAAAGCAGTAAATTCTTCCCTGACACTGCTTATCTCTTATTTGTCACTTCTAAACTTCCTATCTTCAAGCTATCTTGGTGATGCATATTCACATGATCTGTCTGCAAGGGCAGTATTACAAGTTTATATTCACTGTCTGAGAAATGCAGTGACTTTCCATTTAATTTTTTAGACTACTAAAGCTAGGATTAAAAGATTTGAAACACCTGTTGCTGATGGTGCTCAGCTGTCTCTCTAATGCACTGAAACATTGCAGTGACCAGTATTTAGTTCTGGCTGGTGGGTTTTGTTACTGAGACCTTTCCTCTCTGTCAGTGCTCCTCTTTTGGAAGGAGTGGAGTCTGTGGGTATTGTTTTTTGGTTGTTTTTGTTTTGTTTGTTTTTTATATGCACATAGTCAAATGTGACAGGTTTCCATTTTGAATCTTCCAAGTGGAGTGGAGATGGAGGGTTCTCAGACATTTAATCTCATAAGAACCATTCTGCAGTCTTCAGGAGTCTGAACCTTTGAGGGTGGCTCACTGTTCTTCTCCTGCCATTCTCTCACATTGTGAAGATTCTATACCAGCTCTGTATTCTCCTTCATTTTCTCATTTTTCATAAGAAACCATCCATAGCTCAAGTTTAGCATCTTTTGACTGTTGTGACATTCTGCATTATACAAGCCCAGATAAATTAACATAAATCAGGAATGCAGCTTCTGACATGTTCTGGAGGAAAGGCAGAACCAACGTTTTGAACACAACTTCAAGGAATTTGTCATTACTACTAAAATGCCCCTCTAGCAGGATGACCTTGGCCGTGTGACATACACTGCCATATGTTGGTGGATGGGGGAGAAATGGGCAAAATGAAGCCAGCTTCTGTGTGTTTACAATCTAGTGCTCTGTACCTGTTCCTCATCTTCTAAATGAGCCTGGCAATTATGTTTGTTGTCATTATCAAGACCAAAGAATAGCTGTATTTCATATATGTGCTGATATAGAGCAGTCCCTCTTGGAATTCACTTCTGTGAATTCAGAGGGGAGAGGAACTGTTCTACTTAACAGGTCCTTAAAATAAATATATGTGTAAACCAGATCTGTGGATGTTATGGTGCAGGTTTCTGGCTTATACACTTACCTTTAAAAGAAACAGCTGCCTCCAGTGTAATAGAATGACCAGATATGATGTCCATACACTGTGATTCATTTCAAGCAAGTATTGTGAAATAGCAAATTTCTCAGTGCTGCTGATCTCTGGGCTCTCTGAGAGTGCCCTTGCTGAGTAGTTGTTGTCTCTTTTAGATGCTATCCTGAGTATGGTGAACATTGCTGCTAATATGCTTGGAGCCAAAACTGAAGAGGCATCTGAAACTGAAGGTACTGTAGTTTTTTTTAGATGAAATGCATTCTGGATTAGTTAGCATTTTTTTAAGTTTTTTTTTTTTGGTGAGGAGTTGGATGATCTGTGATTGTTTAAATGACTTTTTTCACCTTTTGTGGCACACCTGATTAGTTTCATAGAACCTAGTGACTGAAAAATGGAACAAAGGTGCTGAATTTGCTGAGAGGAAAACCCATGGAAAGATGACACATGTGCTTGTTCAGCTTTATTGGAGATCTTTACTCTCTGTTACCCAGCTGAAGTTGTAAAGTCCTAACTTGCTGCTGCTTTATCAAATTTTTAGACTGTCCACAACATCATACTCATGAACTGTCAGTAGCATTTCATTCAAATAACTTTGGATAACGCTGCAGTTAATTTGGTAGCACAGCTAATCATTAAAAAACCCCACCAATAATAAACCCAGACCTTAGAATTTGTTGAAAGCCAAGATAGTTCTTGAATTCCCATGTTCATATTTTCCCTTCTTCCTGCAGCTGGGAACAAAAGTGTGTCTGAAAATGTCACTGCCACCCCTGCAACTTCAACAGCTGCACCAAGACTGCCTGAACCAACACCTGTTCCTTCACCAGAGTAAGTGATTGCTTTTGGGCTTTTTGTAATGTGCTCTGAGCAGAGACAAACATGTGCCAGTCTGCAGTCCTTGGTAGTAGAATGCTCAGGCATGGCATGCAGACTTAAACGAGGGAAAAAGCAAGTATTTGGTAAAATCTATAGTGTGATAATAGCACTAACAAGAGAAATTTAGTGGTTTAGTTATATCTGTTATAACTATTTATTTATGTATTTAGTTATATCTGTTATAACTATTTCCATTGTGGTGTGTTTTGTTTTGACACAGAAACTAGCTTAATATTGGTCCAGGTTTTGTGGTCTCCTGCAAGGGAGACTAATTAGGAATGTAAATTGTATTGCTGAAAATTCAGTGACAGAATTCTGGTTTAGAAGCTTATACTTTGGTAGACTTCCCTTAATGAGAACACGTATGCAAATCTATAGAGTGAGCTTGAGAAGGGAAGTTCTATATAGATTCTGTTGTTTTTCAGTTGATTACAATTGCTGATAATTAGGCTGCTTAAGGCCAAGACCTTACCTCTTAAATGTTTAGACATGACTTGTGCTGTATTTAGTGGCTTTATGGTTTTCGGTCACTCTTGCTGTGAGGCAGAGGAAGGTCTGTGGGAATTTTGTTGGGATTCTTGCATTTGAGGATTGCATCAGCAGAATGAGATGCTTGCTGTGTAGAAAAAGGGGATTTGACTGGTGACTGTTTTCAGGGTTGAGGGAAGGGGCAATATCTAATTGAGAAAACTTGCTGTTTAAGAGGCAGAGATTTAAATAATTTGTTTGCTTATTGGGACTGAAAATCACCAGAGAAAATGCTATCTTGAAGAATTTCTGTCTCAAAACTAGCCTTTGGTCACTGGACAAAGCTTAGTTAATTTTCTGAAAGATTATTTTCACAGTCTTCTAGATCAAGGATGTAAAACCACTGAACTAATACCTTGTCTTTAACTCTGTTGTAGACTTGTTACTACAGATATTCCACAGATAGAGAAAGAGCAATTAATGGTGGATTTGACTAAAGAAAGCCCAATTGTTCAGCTAATGCAAGAGTATGAAGAGGATACAAGCCAGTCCACAGTAACCCTGCTGCCCAGTGATGAGCAGGAGGAGGAAGCAGCAGCATGGTTTGAGCTGGAGACAGAGCAGTACTGCTGTGACATGGCAGCAGTGTGCTGCATCTCCACCTTCTCTGAGTACCTGTTCAAGTGGTGCTCAGTGGCAGCAGCCATGCATCGGCAGCACAGCAGAACTGGAGGTGAGGAGAGGCCACCTTACCCTGTGGATGTGCAGCAGCCACAGCCAGCTCTGCCTGAATCTGCCCAGACAGTAGCAGAGGAGCCTCTGCCTGAGCAGTTGGACAGCAAAGCTGAGAAACCCCCTGGGACTGTTGTTGGAGTTGACTTCAGTGCAGCCCACGAGGAGATCAGTAATGAGACCACAGAGTCCATTGAGCTGGAGCCAAGCCATCCTCAGACTGTGTCTCCATCCCTCCTCCTAGAAGTGACTTCTGAAGTGAAGCCATCCCCCACAACAGACGTGGTGCTGGAGCCTCCAAAGGAAGACTCAGGCCAGGTAGCACCAAGGGCCACTCCACAGGTGGATGTGCCAGAGCTCAGCCCTGACATGGAAAAGGCTGAGAGCTCGGTTGTAGAAGAAAGCCCTGAGACCAGTGTGGCCACTGAGGTAAAGGAGATGAGCACAAGAGAGACTGTTGCTGCTCCTGTGATTGCAAAGCCTACAGAGACTGCTGTGCAGCCTGAAAGCACAGTGGACATGGCAGCCAGCGAGGCTGTGGAGGGAAAGGAGAGCACTCCAGAAGTGCAGAAACCCGTGGTGCCTCCTGTGGAGTCTCCTGTGCCTGCAGACACAAAGGAAGAGGAGCAGACAGCAGAGGAAGCTTTGCTGGCCATTCCTGTCTCGGGGGGGCCACAGAGAACAGCCACAGATTTCTATGCTGAGCTGCAGAACTCCACAGAGCTGGGCTATGCCAACGGGAACCTGGTGCACGGATCCAATCAGAAGGAATCCGTCTTCATGCGCCTCAACAACCGCATCAAGGCCCTGGAGGTGAACATGTCCCTCAGCAGCCGCTACCTGGAGGAGCTCAGTCAGAGGTGAGCCTGAGCGGGGCTGCTCAGAGCCTGTCAAAGTACAGGGGAAGTTGGGCAGAGCTTCAAACTTAATGGAAAACTGAGGGAAAGGAAGGACCCAAGCCTTGGTGGCTTTTGGAGCTGCCCTGTGTGAGACAGGGCTTTTCCCTCTTTGTATTTCAGATAAAATCCTGTTTGTTTTATTGTGGGTTTTTTTAAAGGATAAAGTGTTGTCAGGATGTAGGCACTCATCCTATCCATAATTCTTTCTAGAAAAGGGCACATCCTTGTTACTGTTGAACTGAATGTCACAGACCTACAATGCCTTTATTATTAAATTTTTTTCCACTTAAAGTACCCTGTTATCTGTGGTAACTCTGGTTGAATAAGTGGCTGTGGAGAGGGAACCAATATCTTCTTGTGAAGAATGTCTCTGTGTGCTGATATTTATCTGTAGTGTTCCTTAGCTACAGGAGAGTGGGGAAATGTACCCATTCCAAGGAATGGGCCCACAGTTACATGTACTGTGCAGAGTGAATTCAGTAAATTGGCACTAAGCTTGAAGGTGTTGAAATAGATTTGACCCTAACCTTGAGCAAAAAAACCAAAACAAAAGGCACATCACTTTTTTTGTGAAACTTAAAAGCAGGTGCCACTTGATGTTTAAGTAAAGCTCTTTGGGCAAAGAGCAGGCTTTTGTTGGCATAGTCATCTTTTCTGAAGACAAGTCTAAGCTGAGGAGTTTTGTGCACTAATATTTCAGCCTTAAACACTTTTTGTTTTAGGTACCGAAAACAAATGGAAGAAATGCAGAAGGCTTTCAATAAAACAATAATAAAACTTCAGAACACCTCAAGAATAGCAGAAGAGCAGGTATGATTTGTTTGGAGTGTTGGTGTTTTCCTAGTTGGAAAGACTTACTTTTAATGAAGAGTTGCACAGAGGTGCAGAAATCCTTTTTCAGCTGGATTGTATGTCTGCCTTTTAAAAACATCCATTCCATGCTTCCCTATTTTTCTCCATAAGGAGATTTTTAGGCATGTTCTCAGTTGTTTCAGAATAAAGCCATTTTCAGCTCTGGTTTCTGATTTTGTACTTGAAGGAAAGATCAGTTGTCAGCTGGTAATAGCTAAAACCTTTCAATGTCTTTGTCAATGAGAAAGTTATCCAGGGCAGTTCCAGCCCATGTTTCTTGGTTGTAACTGCACTCACAACAATTTTTTAAAACTTGGTTCATTTTTCATATCTGATTTAAACTATTGATAGACAGTTTCCCTGCTGCTGAAGAGACTGAGCCTATGGGAAGGCAGGAGGGGTACAGTTATGGCTTAGGCCAAATCTGCATTCAAAAATGCAGTGCATGTAACAAAATCTTTACTTCATTCTTTAAAATGTGGATTTTCCCTGTTCTGCTATTTTGGCTTTGCTGAGCAGCTGTGAAATAGAGCAGTAACTGCTGTGTTAAACATTCACTAAAGCAGCTGTGGCATAGCAGACTTGATCCCAAACTGTCTGCAAGTTTCTGAAGTGCTGTCCCAGGCCTGGAGTTTCTTCATCTGTGAATAGTGAAGAAAATGGCAACTTTTGTTTTGCCTTTTCTGGGTTGGATTTGGGTTTTTTTTTTTTTTTTGAAGTCTGAGGCTAGTCTCCCTGGTGTTTTGCTCACCTTCCTTTAATTCTCATAGGAGTGAGTCCTGTCAGGGCTCTTCCCAGGGAGCAGCTGTTGCTGGGAAGGAGCTGCTCTTGTCCTTGACTGTGCATCAGCCTTAGGCTGGAGCTGTGCCTGGGCAGCTGTGTGTGTGTTCTGTGGCCTCCTGGCAGTGACTGTGTGGAGCTGCCTGCTCACTCTGCCCGTGGTGAGGACAGCAGAAATCTCTCTAATGAAATGCACTTGGCATCATGTTAGGAAATGTTAGCTGACAAAAAAAATGTTACGTGAACGCTGTGTTGAAAACAACACGGGACAGGCCGTGTGGCTGCTGAGTGCCTTGCTGTGTCAGACAGACAGAACACGAATTCTGTAGCCATGAGTGCATGTGACAGTGGGAACTGAGCACTGACAGCATGCCCATGACTCTGTTCACCACAGGACCAGCGTCAGACAGAGGCAATCCAGCTGCTACAAGCACAGCTCACCAACATGACCCAGCTGGCTTCCAATCTGTCAGCGACCGTGGCAGAGCTGAAACGTGAGGTAATCACAGCTCAGAGGAAATAGATGCATGAACACATCGCTGTTTGAAGAGACCGGAGTCTTCAAATGAAGTTTTAAATTGTCTGTAGTGTTGCTTTCAGCCTACTTTATCCTAAACTTCTAGCTGCAGATTTGAGTAACAGGAGCTGTCTTGTGCACAGCAAAATTGGTCATGATTACTGCAGCCCTGCTAGCCCCTGGCTAGTGTGAGCCAGGGCACCCTTCTCCTTCCCCCACCATTGGCATCATTAGAGTTTAGGGAAATCTTGGCAACAATAGTAGGAACGTTTTCTCTCAAATGTTTATGTTCTGCCTGGCTGGCATTTCAAGCAGTACCATAAACATAATCTTTTATATTTCGTGCATATTGTCAAAGTCCTCCCTTGAGCTAACATTTGGTGAGGCTCCTCCTTTGATGCCTGGCTGGATAAGCTCCTGCTTGAGTGCTGTGGTCAGTGAAACCACATTGAACCATTGATTATAATGGTATTTGGTGAAGTACTGTGGTGTCAGCTGATAAAAAGCACAGTTTAGAATTGCCATAGTATTGCATCCATATCAGCTGTGAACCAGAGAAGCTACTGTCTGAGCATGATTTCTTATGGGAAGTATATTGCTTTTAGGGAGGTTTGGATGCTCTTTGCAAGGGTGGCAGCTTCTGTAGTTATGCTGATATTGGAATTATTAGAGAAATCTTGTCCTGTTAGCAGCTGGTGGGATTCAGCCTTCACTCCTCGAGTGCTGCACAGCCAATAGACTGCATCAAACCTCTGAAAAATACTCAAATATGAACAGGTGTTTAGTGAAATGAAAGAAAGATGAGTTGAGAACATAGCATTTGTTCTTTTAGAGCTTAAAACATAAGAAAGAACAATTCCAAGATATTGCCAGTCTTTAAGAGTTGTCTCAAATCCCTGCAGGTTTCTGACCGCCAGACGTACCTGGTGATTTCTCTGGTTCTCTGCCTCATCCTGGGCTTGGTGCTTTTTGTGCAGCGGTGCAGGAGCCCTTCTCAGTTCTGTGAAGATTACCTCTCGAAAATTCCCAAAAGCAATCACTACCCTAGCCCCAAAAGGTAATGGATTTCTATTTGAAACTTAATTGTTCTTGTAGTTTTTATTAATATTTCCTGAGTCTGCTGGTACTGGCACATCTCCTTTAATTCTGAGTTTTCTTTCTGCACACTCAGAATTGATGGCAAAGGGCTCTCCATTATAACACTGTCCTAGGAGGGAGCATTTTGGAACTACTGCACTTGAAAAATAAGCTTTGATAACTTGTAGCAAACACAGTCCTGTGTCTGTTAGCCAGGCTTTCTTGGGCACCTCAACAGTTTAGTCTTTGTGCCAAGAATGACTTTTAATGGGAAATGTACATGACAGAGTCCTGAGAAAAATGTGTTGAAAAAGCTTTCTGGAATTTCCTAGGTGTTTCTCTTCCTATGATGATATGAATTTGAAAAGAAGAACTTCCCTTCCACTGGTCAGATCCCAGTCTTTTCAGCTAGCTGGTAAAGAAGGTATTATTTCTATCATACATCTGGTCTGTGGTGCTGCTCTTGCTGCACAATGTGTGTGTGGTTCATGTGTGTGTTCTGTAAGATAAAGTGGTTTGTGAACAAGTTACCACATACTCACAGAACTGTCCTGAATTGTGCTAAAACCTTAAATGCAGTTTTTACTGTAGGTGTATTCTGCTCTGCAGAGGGTTTTTTGGTGTTAGGAGCAATCAGTGCAGGCACTCAGGTCTGCAAAGCTGTGAAGCTTGCAGAAAGTAGCCTTTTTTTTTTTTTTTTTTCTCTTGGAAATGCCAGACGTGGGAAGTTGGAGTGCCCTACTTTTCTGAAGTCCTGATAGCCCATGTTTGAAACTTGGCAAGTATTTAAGATTCAAATTTAGCAACTTCAGTAAGAAACCTTAGACCATTTATCTTGGCTTGGGTAAGAGGAATGATCTGATCTTTGCAGTATTCATGGTAGATTTGGGACAACTGAATTTTGATTTCCTAGGCCATGAGTGTCATGCAAGAGTTGCAGATCATAGTAACTACCAAGTATGCTGCTGACACAGCTCTTCTGGGTGCAGCAAACTTGCTTCACAGGTTTCTGTTCTGTGAATAAAACTCCATTAAAACTCTTGAGTTGGCATGAACTCTAGCTAAGGCCCAGACTGCGTTTTTTTTTCAGAAGGACACTTTTCCCAAATTCTTCCTGCTGGTCTCGTGTCTGTTTGAACATCTGCCTCATTGGTGGGTGCACATCTGTGCTGTCAGGGGCAGGCTGCACATGAAACACTCTTACACTGGGAGCAGTTTGTTTTCCTAGGCTTCAGCACTCAGACTCCTCCTTTTCCCTGTTCTTTGCACCCCTCCCATGGCCATAACTGTGAGAAAGCCAGGGATTTTCAAGTGTATGTCACTGACAGCTGCCATGACACACAGGGGAATTTCTCTGTGTGCTGACTTCACTTCCAGTGTTTATGTTGTGCCCATCTTAACTTACAAAGGGAGAGAGGGGAAAAATGTGCCTGCTCAGTGGAATATTTTGTCATGCTGCTGTTTAGTTGGGATTGTATTGCTCTAGAGCTGGCAGTGTCAGCACTGTTGAGTGTCTGTTCCCTCTCTTACAGTGGATGCAGAGGATCTGTACATTGTGGAGCCCCTGAAGTTTTCCCCAGAGAAGAAGGTACCATCTCACCCTGTGGGGAGGGAGCTGGTGGGGCTGAAGTGTTTGTGCTGGCAGGTGGAGCACAGAATTCACAGAATCACAGGGTTGGAAGAGACCTTCAAGATCATTGAGTCCAGCCCATGCCCTAACACCTCAACTAGACCATGGTGCTACATCCAGGCTTTTTTTAATTACATCCAGGGATGGTGACTCTACCACCTCCCCAGGCAGACCATTCCAGTACTTTATCACCCTTTCTGTAAAAAACTTTTTCCTAATATCCACCCCATATTTCCCTTGATGCAGCTTAAGGCTGTGTCCTCTGGTTCTGTTAGTGCTGCCTGGAGAAAGAGACCAGCCCCAGCTGACCACAGCCACCTTTCATGAAGCTGTAGAGAGTCATAAGGTCACCCCTGAGTCTCCTTTATTCCAGGCTAAACAACCCCAGCTCCCTCAGCCATTCCTCACAGGGCTTGTGTTCCAAGCCCCTCTCCAGCCTTGTTGCCCTCTGGATGCTCTCAAGCATCTCAGTGCTGCTTCCTAGGCTTGGCTTTGATGCTCTGCTTCGCTTCCAGAACCTCACCATTTCTTTTTTTTTTTTTTTCCACTTGCGGTCGCAGAAGAAGCGTTGCAAGTACAAAAGTGAAAAACCAGAGACTATTAAGCCGACAACAGAGCCCCTGCACCCCATAGCCAACGGGGAGATCAAAGGCAGGAAGCCCTTCACGAACCAGAGGGACTTCTCTAACATTGGGGAGGTTTATCACTCTTCCTACAAGGGCCCCCCATCCGAAGGGAGCTCCGAGACGTCGTCACAGTCGGACGAATCCTATTTTTGTGGCATCTCGGCGTGCACGAGTCTGTGCAACGGGCAGAGCCAAAAGACAAAAACTGAGAAGAGAGCTCTCAAACGGAGACGCTCGAAAGTTTCAGACCAAGGGAAGCTCATAAAAACTCTGATACAGACTAAGTCGGGGTCCATGCCAAGCCTGCATGACATAATCAAAGGAAACAAAGATATAACAGTGGGAACACTCGGTGTCACGACAGTCTCTGGACACATCTAAAGCTAGCTGGACTTGTCAAACAGGAGAGTGTTTGTTCGTTTGAGAACAGTCTGTGGTATTCTGTGGGAGGATAGTGGGAGACGAAGAGCTCGACTTGTTGGAAAGTATTCAGAAATTTGGTTTCTGCCTTTTTAAATAGATGGGATTGTGTCAATCTTGGCTATAAGCTGCAGCTTTACAAGGCTGATAATTTCCTATGAGAACAGCTTGGGGGGAGGGAGGGCAGGGTTCATTTTATAAAGGTTTTTTTTCACAGTTCCTGGGGCAGAGATTTTTTGAAACCCAGTTTGTTGGGTGGAATAGGGATAAAAGCCTAATCCTCTTCCTTTAGCTTTGTTCCTATTTCTTGCACCTTCCCATATTTATGTGCCTTTTGTCTATTTATAATGCCACTGGAAGAGGGGAGATTCAATTGTTTGTCATTTGATTTATTTTGTAATTTCTCTAGCTTTTTTTGAAGATGCAACACTACAGTGCTGTAAAGGGACATGTGTTGGCCTTCAGCTGGACTCAGTAATGTGGACTGGATACTGTAAAAATACCAAGAGATGGACTTGCCTGATTAGATTCTTGTTTTGCAAACTCTGTTGAGGAAAATCTCTCACCAGGGATGGCAATTGTGTTTACTTGCACCTTCAGTCACAATCGGAGCTTACTCTGATGTGCAAAATCAGTGATGGTGGCTCTTCAGGATTTCCTGTTGGTGAGGAATCTGAGGCTGAGGAATGCATTTGTCACCTGAATGGCCTGCTGCAGCTCTCTGGAGGAAGTGCATGAGGATTGCTCCCTGCTGTTGTGCTGAAGAATGTGAGGCTGCATTCTCGGAGTTTGCCAAGCCTGAGAGTCTCAGCCTTGGGGCTGGCTCACAGCTGGTGTTTCCATAACGTTTGCTTTTGTATTGGCTAACAAATGTGCAGTGTTGGTATGGCTGGTATTTCATACTCAAGTGTTTTTTATTTTGACTGTGACTGTGTATTTGGATACTATAGGATGTGTGTTTGCTGAGCTGTTGAGTGTGGTTCTGAGTGAGTGGAACAAAAGGTTATTCCTTTTGGACAGGTGTTACAGGTTGACGTTGTACAAAATGAGTTAACTTATTGAGCACTTTTAGTGGTACCCTTTTTAACAGATCTAATGCCTTTCCTGGGTATTGTATGTAATGTGACTTATTTAAAGCCTTTGTTTTTTGCTGCTTTCTTGTTAGTTTATGAGTACTTAAAAGTGATGTACTTTCCAAGTTGATCTGCACAATTAGCCAGTCAGAGCACATGAACCAGACACGTTGAACATGAATTCAGAAGGATGTCAAACCTGGATGAAGAAAATTCATACCACCAGAGTGCAGCATCCAACGTTGTGGAGCAAGAGTATGTAACTACAGAGCTGTAGTGCCATTAGAAACTGTGAATTTCCAAATAAATCTGAACACTTTGTCTTTCATTTACTGGCAGTTTTTTCTTTGAAAATGAGAAACTCATGACTTACATTCTTTGCTAAGGACTGGTCTTAAAATTTCAGTCTAGGACTAGGACTTGGGATCCTTTGGGCTGTAGTAAGGAGTTCATAAACTTGTCAGCCTAGGTGTGTTTTTCTGTTTAAATAAAGAAGAGTGTGGGGGAGTGGATTCTGAGGGCTGAGTGGTGCTTTGTCCAAAAGGTCAGGAATTGTGGCCCTGTGAAGCTGCTGGAGAGGTTTTCAGCAGGTCAGTTCACACTTGCCCTGGGGGATCCCTGCATGTGGTGGCTTTCTGTGAGAACAACTTCGGGAAATGACCTCTTTAATACTGTGGGGGATACAAAAGGCCCTGAAAGGAAAGTTTAGACAGTCATTATCTCAAACCAGAGTTCTCAGCTTGAAGTTTGCCCCTTACTAGTCGCTCCCCCTCTGACTTAATTCTGTCAAGGCCAGCAGGACTGTGTGCAGCCAAAAGCCAAATTCACAGGCTGGCCAGCATCTGCTTGTCAGAGGAGACCTCCCCAGCACTGAGTTTTCACTTGAGTGTCTCAGGACTCTCTGCTTCATCATAGCACTATGATTTTAAAATAAAACTGAATGTGGAGTTTGCTGAGGGAAGAGAGTGTGGAGTGTTTTAGGGGGGGAAAGAATGGGGTTCTTTTATTTACTCCTTTCTCTTGATACATCACTTGTTAGAAGCATGTGTGCCTTCATTGCCCAGGCAACCACTGTGCTTTTCAGTCAGAATCACCTGAAGCTGGATGTGACTGAATTCTTAAAACAGCCCTTCTTGACACTGGCTGTGAACTAGAAGCTCCCAGATAAATGAGGCTGTGTGTTGAAATCCCAAGCACAAGTTCAGATTTTCAAGTTAACAGTTGCAAATATGAAATGCATTCTAAACCAGTCCCTTAATACCCTGCTCCCTCTATCCTTGTTAAGGAGTTGATGCATTCTGTGGAAGAATACCAGTGATAAAGCTGGTCCTGTAATGAACACATGGGAAATGTGCCATGGGAATAAAGCATCTGAAGGAGCCTACAGGGCCAATTATGCTTTTGCAGATTTGAGAGTGTGTTCTGGGAAGAGATTAAAGATTGAACCATAGCTTCCACCTGCTGCTGCCTCCCTGCTTTTAGTTATCTGTAATCACTTTTTTAAAAAAAAAAAACAAACTACCATCAGATTATTATTGCCTAATGTTTTCCTTTCATGTGGGCTCTTGAGTCATTTTTTACTTTCAGTTTTATTGATGTCATGCAGTCTAGCTTTCAAAGTTTGCTTCTTTGGAATCAAGTGTCTCTTAAATTGGTTATAGACTTTATGTAGGGGTAATAGTTTCTAATGACAGTTTATACATCTCAAATTCCTGTGTGACAGTCTTATCATATTGCAAGCAAAGTTTTGACAGCTGTTGGTGTAAAACACCCAGAAGTCAATGTGTGTGCTGGAGTGAGGATGGTGTCCTTCAGTCCTTGGGCACGTCCTGAGCCCAAGGTTTCCATGTGAGGGTAGATAGGTGCAAATATACCTTGTGTAAGTGAATTGCTGTGTTTGCCAAAGGAAGGTGTTTAGGTTACATTCATTAAGTATCAGTGGAAATCCAGGCTTTTTTAAAGAGGCAGTCTCTACCAGCTGCGTGGTGATGTAAGCAGAAACCCCAAATCTGAGGTGGTGTGTGGCTTGTGCTTTTGCCAAGTTACAGCATGAGGTGGAACAGCTTAGCAGGTTTTGTTTAATGAGGTACAAACATGTTCCACTTCATTTGGAACAGTGAGGTGGAGAGCCCTGCCCACAGAGTGCTGTGTCTCATCTGGAAACCCTGAGTGTCCAACAGCAGCTGCTGCAGGTGCTGCTGGGCTTTGTGACAGCTCTACAAGAACCTCACCCCAGAGCTCGTCCAGATAAAAGCTTGATGCCTTGGGGTTTAGCTTTAATATTTTTCAGAATCTCTGCTGCTCAGTGTGTAACTCTGAAACTTCATATTAGGTGTTAGTAAGTTCTCTTCACAGGGTAGTGACAAAACAATTCCTTTCTGGCTGGAGAATCAAGGACAACTGGTACCCAAAAAGCAGAAACAACAGTGAGGGAAAGGGGGCAAGTAGGGGTCTGAGACTTCATAGCCTTGGGCTGTAGTTAAATAATTAACCCCAATGTGCAGATGAACCAAAATATAAAAGTGTAAAAACTCGTGACCAGGATCTATCTTGGATTTGATTTGGGTATAGCCCTGGCAGGGCTCTTGCACTGCCCTAAGTGTATCCTTTCAATAAATTCCCATTTTTTTCCTTTTGCTCTGTCTGGTCTCTGTTCCAGGTCAGCCTTTCCAGGAAGCAAGCTTAGGTTGGGAAGGAGGTGCTGAAACTCATCCTTCTCACTCAGCCCTTCTCTAATTTAAGCAGAATAGATGTGAAAGAAGCTTCCAAGGAGGCTTCTGCTGCCCTCCTGCTGTCTGGTATTGAACAGGGGCTGGGAGCTGCAGCTGCCTCTGATTCTGCTGCTTTCCATTCCAGTCAGCAGGAGCTCCCCCGGCAGCAGGGCAGCTTTTGGGAGGCAATGGAGAGGAGCTGAACTCTGCCCCTTGTGGAGCTAGAGATGGAAAAGGAACGTTTGCCACCTTGGGGCTTGTTTTTCTCCCTTGTTAGATGTGGTTGGAGCCTCTGTCCTGCTGCCGGGCCCTCTGTGAGCTTGCAGCAATCAACAGTCCCTGTCTGCTATTTCTCTTTTCCCAGAAAAATACCTGGAAGCAGCTACTGAAGCTTCTAGGAGTTGTAATGACACAGTTACAGTTTGTTTATCTTGAATGGGCTGAGATTGGCTGCTCCCAAGAAGTAAAACTCAAGTACAGACCAGGCCCCCCAGGCCAATAACCACTCTACCTCATTTCCCTGCACTTACCACAGGCACAAAAGAAATGAAAGCAGCACAGTAACATTTTAATTACTCTTTTTCTCATCTGCTTGGGCTCATTGGGTTCTCTCTCACCTCAGGACAGAGCCCTGTTTTGCTGAATTCAGGGCTGCTTGTTGGAATCAGGGTGAAGGAGAAGGCTGAGCTGTTAACAGTGGACTTTAAAACCTGTTCTTGAGTGTGAGTATCTGAATGTCCTTGCCATGGCTTTACAAATGCTCCTAGTAAGGAGAGCAGCTGTTGAGGAAATGAAAAGCATCACTCTTATTTGAGAAACCAAACTGTTAACAGGCACGTGATAAAGAAACATGAAGGTGTCAGTGCTAACTGCAAAGGCTGGGTGAGTTCTGGTGCCTTCCATGCCCCTCTGAGGCTTCAGCAGATGGAGGTCCTCTCACAAGCATCCATAGCAGTGTTCAGTCAAAAATCCAGCTTTTTGTTCAAGCTCTTTCAGAATTAGTGGCTCCTTGGGAGGCTTTTTATTCTGTGAGATGTAAGAGCTCTCTGCTGCTGGAAATCATCTCTCTTCACAGGTTTTCCACACACTGTCCATCCCTCCCTGCCAATCTGCTCTTGAACAGGCAGATTTGAATCTCCTTTCTGTCCAACAGCTCCTGCAACTTCTTCCAGAGCCTCTCTGGAGTTGGACAAAGACTTGTGAAGTGAGTTCCAGGAGTGTCTGTAGCTGTCCAGAGCTGTGGGAGCTCTCATGGGAGCCTTTGGGCTTTCCCTGCTGGAAGCTCCTGTCCAGCTGAGGATCCTCTCAGCTTCAGACTTGTTTTCTTTCTAGCACAGTGTTTTCTCCCCAAAGAGCTTGATCTGCAGTCTTTTTTTCTTGCCTTGTTTTCTTCTGATTCAATTCTCTGTCCTCATGATGTTGAATCCTGTTTTTGAGTGTGAATGATTCTCAGCTTCCTCAGCTGCTCTTGGGTGTAATTCCTGCAGCCTTGTTGGCTTTCAAGAGTTGCTTTTTAACATTTCCACTAGTCATTAGTGTAATAGGAAACATTTGTTAATTGCTTCCAGAGAGACTCTGTCCAAAACACAGTGAGAGCCTCTCCTACACAGAGGTTCACACTTCAGTTTTTGAGTTTCAGCATTTGTTTTCTGTCAAGTATTAGATCTGGATCAATGTTCAAGTCCTGATTCCTTTGGGCTGTTCCAGGCAGGTCATCCTTCTGTCCCTAAATCCTGCTGCTACAAACTCTTAGCTGCTGGCTGATTCTCTGCCACCAACCTTAGCATAATTGTGTGTTTAATAAAAGCTCCCACCTCTCCCCTGTGGAGAGTGTTCTTCTGAGCAAATCCTCTGTTGCAGTCTTTGTAGTGTTTTTTGTTAGTTTGGCAAAGGGGAACAATTCTCTGATGAGGACTATGGAAGGTGTTTCCATTGGAAAATATTCCTTCCTGTTCAAATGACACAATAGGGCTGCTGGAAACAGGGTGTACAGACTGTTCAAGCGGGGGATAGAGTGGTGGAGGCAAATCTAACGCCCCTTTTGTCCTTCTTGTGCCCTGTTTTCCTGCCCAGCTGTTCTTGCCCCACATTTTAGGAGGGCTCAGCCTTGTCTAAATTCTGGCTCTAGGCCTTCTAGCAAAATTCACACGACCGAAGTGCCTACCTCCAGCAAATTGTCCTGCTATTATTTCAGTGTCCTGTTAATATCCTGTGTCATTTGAGCAGCCAGCAGAACACAGAGCCTGCAGGCACCAGAACCTGCTTTTTTATGGACTAGAGAACCTGCTTTTTTTATGCACTGTGACCCTGATGTGCTGTGCAGACACAGCCCTGCCTGGCACCATCTTGCAGTCAGTGTTTGTCACCTTGGTGGGGTCTGAAGGGGGTGACAGGAAAATGGAGAGTGACAGCAGGAGCAGCGCAGCAGAGGGAGAGGTCTCTGAAAGCATGCTGTACACTTCTAAGCATCTTTTGATGGTAAAATAGCCCCAATCTTTGGTTTGCCACCACATGGGGTATTAGCAGGCTCTTGATCTGGCCATCCAAAAAAGAAGGTGCAGCTGAAATGGCTTCAGTTGGTTTCCTTGTCTTTCCCTCTCAACTACATTTTAAAAAAGCATCTCTGTGAAAAGTGGGAAGCAGTGGGTGTGGAGTAAGAACACTTGTGACATTTAAGGGAAACTGCTACTCTCTCCTCAATCCCACCTCAGTAAGCTGTTGGCATTAACACAGTGTCAGAAAAATGTGGAAGTGGATCCTGTCCAGGCAAAGCCATCGTGTGACCCTCTCTTGTAATGGCTGTGGGAGGGAATGGGGACCTGTCCTTGGGTGCCTGCTCTGGGATAGAGACAAGAGGACTGAGGCAGGGTAGGAGTGGCCAAGCTTGAACTTGTTAGAGTTGGATTTTTGTTGCTTTTGTGTTTTCTAAGCCCAGAAATGTTTGGAAGAGCCAGATGGGGTTGTTGAAACCTGTGTTGTGGATTGCTGCTGGAGCAAAGGGCTGGTGAATATCTTTAAAAAAAAAGCAGTGGGGTGTCTGGTGGTGCAGGCAAGATGTTCAGTTTTGTGGTGCAGTTTTGATGTTCAAGATCAAAGCCTGTGTATTATGATTGCTTCCTTCAGCCACAGGAGACAAATCTCCGGTTTGCTCTTGTGATAAGCATTTCCTTTTTTAAACACTACCCCATACAAATACACACTTCAACACGAGTCTGTAAAATGCAGGGGAAAAAAGTTTATAATCTCTTGTGTGCACTTGGAAATCTGTGGGAAAATCTCACTGTCCGTACTTAGAAATCTGCAATGAATGAGGAATGGAAATTGACAAATGGAGAAGTCTCTCTTCATCGGGATATTGTAATGAGCTCCTAAAAGTGAGCTCATTAAAAGTGAGTGCATCCTTTGCAGCATGCTCTGGATTCTGTGTTTTTCCCGGCAGGGCAGGAGGGCAGCGGCTGAGCTGGGCTGTTCAGGCTGGGGCAGCTCCGCCGTGCTGCACGGCATCTCCCTCTTCCCAGCGAGGCTTTTCCAGCAGCAGGACCTGATCCGTGCGCTGTGCCTCGGGATCAGAGCTGCCCAGGAAAGGCTGGGAAGGGATGCAGCGATTCCCTGCATCCCACTCGGGCTGGGCTTGGATTCCGCATCCTCCTGCTGGCGAGGGCTCCCCGGGTCCATCTCTCCCTTTTGCTGCGGCATTCCGGAGATTTCCTCGCTCCTTCATTTCGGGCAGCGGCGATGCAGCAGCCCGCGCGGTTTTGGGGCGCTGCTGCGGCTGCGGAGCCCCGGGAGCGGGGCTGTGGGAGGAGCGCCCTTCCCCGGAGCCCGGGCGGCCCGGAAGGGGCTTTGCTGCTGCTCTCGAGGCTGCCGGAGCCGCAGCATCCCCGCCCGGTGCTGCCGCCGCAGGGATGCAGCCGCACCAGGGCAGAGCTGCCCCGAGCCCGCCGGGGTTCGGACACCGCAAGGACGAGCCCGGCCGGCACGTCCGGCCCGTGCCGCTGCCCCCCGTGCAGCAGAACCTGAATTATTACCCCCAAATCTTTTGGGTGGACGGCTGTGCTGATGCAGGGGCTCCCTGCCCCCCGGCTCCCCCCGTGGCTCCTTTCCCGCCGCCCGTTCCCGACAGGAGGAGAAAACCAGGGAGCCCCAGGGAAAGGAGGAGCGTGGGATCCCTCGTGATGTTCCTGCTGATCCTGGTGGCCTTCACCGGAGTGGGGCTGAGCATATTTAAGATTTTTCACCTGGAGAAGGAGGTGGATGAACTCAGAGAGGTGAGGTCTGCCTGGCTGGGCACAGGTCCTTGGGGGAAAACGGGGGAAAGAAACGCTGGGAATGGTGTTTGAGATGTCCCCAGGGGGCAGGGTGGTGGCATCTGTGTCTGCTGTGACAGAGGAAGGGGTGCTGTCCCCCGGAGGGACTGATTTATCTGTTCTTTTTATGTTATTATGTTTATTATGTTATTTATCCGTGTTCCTGAGCGCTGCCTGGGTATTTCTTTGCACTTTGCAGCTCCCCAGATTCAGCCAGTGCTCTTGCTCTCAGCCTAAGCCTGTGTCCCTCTTCTCTCTTTTCAGTCTGCCAGCGCTGAGCACATCCCTCCGTCCTCTCAGAAACTCACAGGTGAGTCTGTGCCCGGAGGAGGAACCCACTGAAAATGAAACTTTCCACCAGAACCTGCCAATTTTTCTAGATTTCATTTAGGGAAAAAAGATAAAGAGTTTCAATTTGGGTGGAACAATTTAAAAGTTGTGCTTTGAACTTCCAAACTATTCATTTTCTTCTGCGTTCCATGTTAATGTTATAAACGAGGATATCCTTTTCAAAAATGGCCAAGTCAGAAAGAAATTTTCAGTCCTCTTGAAGTTTTATGAACTCTGAAAGTTATTTTAACTCTGAAAAGTTTCCCCCCCCCCCTTGATAATCTTAGTTAGTAGAAAATTTATTTTCAATTTTGTTCTGATACAGAATCCAAAATAAATTGAAATAGCAAAATTCTTGGGAAAGGGCAGTCCTGGTTCTCATCAATTCTTATACCAATAAATTTTTCCCTTTAGGGGAAGGGGAGCTGTCATTTGAACTGGATGCTCAGTGCTCTGACCACAGGCTTCTTTAGCAGAAGCTGAACAGAAATAATAACCCTGAATTTCTTGAGAGGGCTGGATTAATAAATAGAAACAGGGAAATAGTGTAAAGGAGAAGGGGGAGTGGAGAGGAAAATTGAATTGGCTTTAATAAGAGAAAAGAAAAGGCTGCTTCTAAAATTAGAAAATATGGAGTAGATGATGAGGAAAAGTGAAGGGATGGAGTGGGATGGGATCCAAACACCACGTGGCCAATGTTCTCCCTATCCCTGTGCAGGGCAGAAGGAGCAGCCCCTGAGAAAGGAGCCGAGGAAGGCAGCACATTTAACAGGTGAGAGATGGATGGGGATGGGGATGATGGGGATGGGATCAGGGGGTGGCAGGGATGGAGTTACCAGGAACACACCTCACACAGGCTTCCCTTGGGTGACACATCTGCTCTGAGTGGAAATTTGCTCCGCAGATAAAACCCTCCCACTCATTTATGCTTCTCAGTGAGGCTTGGCTTTGGCTTGGTTTTTTGGGGATTTTTTTAGGGTGTGCAGGGCAGGAGCTGCCACTGGGGGCTGGTGTTGGTGAGGTGTGAGGCCGGGGAGGAATTTCCAGGACTTGGAAAACTGCTGCCTTGTGATGTGGGATGTGACCTGAGTGAAAAACACATCAAGGAATGTTCTTATGATTTACTAAAATATGGATATTGATATAATACCAATACCCAACTGTGATGGACAAAGGACTCTCTTATAGTTTAGAGTTAGAAAGTGAATGTTTAATCCCCTAATTAATTAATTAATTAGGGGTAATCCCCTAAACCACACTGCAAAATCACAAGTGATTACAGAGTCTATTTATTTACAGAAGTTTTAAATATTTACATATTTATAACACCAGCACCTCCCATTCCTTGCTTCCTATGGTAATTAGCTTGATTGGTCATTAAGCATGTGTGGTTTGTTTTCTCAATTGGGTCTGTGGTCTTTTTCCTTGTGAAAAGAGGAAGCAAGGCAAGTCTTCCTCGCCCTGAACTTTCAATCCCTCCCACAGATGCCAATACAAATTATCTCTGAGAGAACTCCAATTTACTCCCTTCATGACTTTTGAATTGGTTTTGAGATGTAAAAGATTGACAGTAGTTTGTGTTTCTTTATTTATCAGTTTCTCCTTTTTTCTCATTGCAAACCCAACTGAGCAAACACAGAGATGACAAGCAATTAGTCATTCAAATGTGGGATAACCATCTTCCTTTAACTAACTACTAACTCTTAATTATTTCCAGCAAGGCCTATCTATCTGCTTTAATTAATTCCAACAAATCTAACTTATAGCTAAAGTCCTAATTTTTCTGTGAAAAATGAGGTTCAATTTCCTGGTAGATTTTAAAAAGTTGGGTTTAATAAAAGACAATAAAGGAAAAGGTTATAAGGGCCAGGTGCTTGGCATCCAGCCAAGAGCACACACTAACTCAGAAAACACTTCTTTAAATTCATCACCCTGTTGCATATTCATAGACCTTCATGTATAATTCAAAATCACCCCCCCAACCTGTAAATCAACAATTTTTTTACTTTTTTAATGTTTTTTTTCTTCTTGATAACGGAGAGCAATAAATTCCTTCCCTGGAGCTCTGGTGATTGTTATCCCTATCTCCATCCAGACAGGATAACCCAAGAATGTGAAAAGTTTCCTGATTATCTTTTTTACCATTCTCTGAGTTAGTTACATGAACAAAAGCTTTTCACATCACCATGTTACAGTCCAAGAAAAAAGAAATATATTTATCACACTGCTATTCCTAAGTTTTGTTAATAGCAGAACTAAGAGAAGCTATATTCATACAGCAAAATTTTCCATCATTATATGTAACAGCAGTGGGAGTTTTGCACCACTTCATTAGTGCTTTGTCTCAGTCTCTTCTGCCCTCACTCAGAGCCAGGATTAACAAATGCACGATGGAAATGGATTTCCTCATGTTCAGGCTTGGTTGTTTGTTAAATCTTATCAAAAAGTACAGAGTGTCTGACAGCACTTCCAGCTACCTGCTAGAAGTGAGGAAAATGGAGAGAGATCCAGCTGCTACAAGGTCTCTTAAAGCTAAACAGTCCAATAGAGAATTAACACATTTATTATTTATCCTTTTAACACAATAGCTAGATTCCTGTGACTCTGTGTGACACTGACCAACCAGAAACTACTGCCTGAAATTCAGGAAGAAGAAGAAAGATGAACACTGAAAGAGACACCACCCAAAATCCTCTATCTTGTCCCACACCTATTATTATACTATAAAACCCTCAAATTTAAAACCCTTTATCAAGTGTGTGAAATCACACACTTCTATTTCACTGCACACCTGGGATTTTAACTCCATCACTCAAATTTGGAAGCCTTCTCCAAGACCTCATGTTAAAAGCAGGGGGTCAGTGCCAGAAAGCACAGAAAGCTCAAAACCCCCAGGTTTCTGGGATCCAACAATTATACATATAGCATTCATTTTGATATTTGTGAAAAGCCAATAATAATACAATTATACAATACTACAATACAATATTAATACAAATAATACAATATGTAATATTATTTATATATCTTTATACATGTAATATAATATAATATGTACTCATAACACTTACCACTCTTTTTTTTTTGGGGTTTTTTTCCCGATTTCCAGGCAACCCATCCCAGCAGGACCTGCCTTTGGAGTGGGAGCCCATCTCTGGCCATGCCCACACCAGTGGCATCCAGTATCAGGAGCGGGGGCTGCTCATCAGCGAGCCAGGGCTGTACTTTGTGTACTCCAAGGTGCTGTTCCGGGGCAGTGCCTGTGACACCCAGCTCCTGTCCCACGTCGTGTACAAGAGGAACCCGGCCTCCCCCGGCAGCCTGGTGCTCATGGAGGACAGAGCCACCCACTTCTGCACGGGGCAGAGGGTGTGGGCCAGGAACAGCTACCTGGGCGCTCTCTTCATGCTCAGGAAGATGGACAGCCTGCATGTCAACGTCTCCAAAATCGCCCTGGTTAGCTTTGAGGAGTCCAAGACCTTCTTTGGCTTGTTTAAGCTTTGAAGTGGAGTTGAAAAGGCAGCCCCTTCATACATACACACATGGATGTGTGAGGGCTGAGTGCTGCCTGGGCACAAAACCCACCCAGGAACCGTGTTTGGAGGGCATTGGAGCACCTGGAAAGCACCAGGGCTGTGCTGCACCAGCCTGAGCAGAATTGCACATGTTCTCCTCACAAAAACCCCCACAAACCCAGAATGTGACATGCTGAGAAGATGCTGCTGCCCATGGTGTCACAGCCCTGCTGGGGACAGCTGGGGGTGTTGAGAAGGAGTCTGGATCATGCCATGACACCACAGATAATGCTGTGGGGATGAGTGGTGTGAACAATTGCTCACCCCAAGCCATGGCTGCCCCCCTGCCCAGCACTGGGACTGCTGCAGCACAGGCACTTCCCTCTAGCTGGGCCTGGGATAGGTGCTGTGCTCATTTTGTGTTAAGTTATGGACCCTTTCCATTCCAGAAAATGCTCCCCAACAACTTTATTTAACTCACCCCAAGTGCCTTGCAAGGAACACACCAGCAGTGCCATGGGGGGTGTCTGTCCCAATTAATGCCAAACCAGCACAGTGTTCCAGAAGTGACAACTTCTAACCAGCAGTGGGGCTTGAGGTGAAAGCAGCATCTCCAGCCCCCTCCTGCCCTTTCAGCACACAAGAGCTCTCCATGGTGTGCCACCCCTCTCCTGGTGCAGGTGACATGCTGGCACCTGCCCATCCATGACTTCCATGCCATGAGATGTTCTGTCCTCGGGAAAACACAGATGGCAAATATATATTTTTCTAGTGAGTGGTGCTGTCCTCTCCTCATTTGGTGCTTGTGCCATGGCCAAAGCACTGCAGGGCCTCTGTGACCAGGGGTCAGAGCCTCATTCCTTCTCCAGCAGCAGAAATCTGGGAGCCCCATCCCTCTTTGCTGCCTGCTGGGCAGTGTGCAGGGCCCTTTCCATGAGGATTTGGAGCTCCAGCATGGAAACATCAGGATGTGGGGCCTGGGGAGGTGTGGTGTGGGCAGCCCAGACCACTGTGGCCATCAGGAAGGGGCTGATCTCAAGCCTCAGTTCAGAGCCAGCATTTTGTGGCAGAGTAGAAATGCTGCTGTCCCCAAAGGCAACCCCTGTGTGACCTCTGGCCCCAGGAGCCCTTCTCACAGAGTGAAGGGCAAAGGAGCAAAGTGGTGTAAAAAAACCCAAACCCTATTTATTCATTCTGGTGTCAGGTCCATGGGGTTCCAACCCTGGGGCTGTCATTGCCACTGCCACCAGGCAGGACACAGAGGATGCAGCTGTGCTCCAGCATCACCTCTGGCCCTGTTCCTGCCTTCCTACAGCTCTGCTGCTGGTCTCAGTGGATGTGGCTCTTCAGCAGCCTGCAGCATTTGTTTCCTTTTCCACGCTGCTGCTCTCAGCTCAGTGGCCTGTGGTTTGTGTTGTCTGCTTCAGAGGAGTTTATTTCAAACAAATAACCTTTATTTCTTCTCAGTGGTCTGACTACTGCTGTGGCCAGTGTGAGGGGAAAACTGCACCCCTGTTCATGCAGTCATTGCTGATGCTGATATTTCTCAAAAATATCTCAACAGGAGGAAGTTTAGGGATCTTCTGGCTTGATTTTTTCTCACCATCCCTGCATCTATCAGAGGGTAAAACTCCACAGTGCAGAGATGGAGCTGCTGAATCCAGACCTTCCCAGGAAAGGCTGGGAATTGCTGTCCTCTTCTGGTTGCTCTTTGGGCTGTGCTGCTCTCCTGCTGATGGGACATCCAAGAGGGGAGGGGCAGCTCTTTGTCCAGCTGTCTGTGCAGCCAAACCAGCTGAGCACATCAGGTGCTTCACCTGATCATCTCTTTTTTACTGGGGAGCAGCCTGGAGGGAGGCAGCCCATTCCAGACCCACAGGAAACCTGCCCTGAGGTTCCTCTGCCTGCTGGCACAGTGGTGCAAGGGCTGGAAAGATCCCAAAGCCTTCTCTAGTCCCACACAATAACCCATGCAGGCTGTGGCTGTTGTCAGCTCAGGGGCAGGATGAGATTTTGCTCTTGGGAGGGGATGAGATCTGTCCTTAACCAAAATGCCAAAGGCACCACAGGGCTGCACATTCCAGAGGCAGTGGCTCAGGGGGGTGGGCAGTGTTGGTGTGAAGATTTCTGGACTTCCTGAGGTGGCCAGAGCTGGTGCAGGATCAAGCTGGGGCTGCCAGGCTGGCTCCCCAGTCAGTGGCACAGTGAGATGTGGTTCTGCTCTGTGATCCCTCCCTCAAATATCCCCAAAGCCACTGCTCAGCTCCTGGGCTCTGAATTCACATTGGCAGTGTGGAAAGGCTGAGCTGGAACAAAGAGCAGACAGAGCAAAAGGAATAAAATTGGAATTTATTGAAAGGATACACTTAGGGCAGTGCAAGAGCCTGGCTGGGGTTACACCCAAATCAAATCTTGGTCACGAGTTTTTATAGTTTTATAAGTTTTGGTTCATCTACACATTGGGGTTAATTATTTAACTACAGCCCAAGGCTATGAAGTCTCAGCCCCCTGGCTTGCCCCCTTTCCCTCACTGTTGTTTCTGCTTTTTGGGTACCAGTTGTCCTTGATTCTCCAGCCAGAAAGGAATTGTTTTGTCTAATTACCCTGTGAAGAGACCCTACTAACACCTAATATGAAGTTTCAGAGTTACACACTGAGCAGCAGAGATTCTGAAAAATATAAAAGCAAAAACCCAAGGCAAAGAGGTCATGACAGGATTATACAATTTCAAGCTGCATGGAGTCAATTCTTGCAGCCATTCAGTCATTCATTGTGCCACACCGACTTCAGTAAAGTCATCAGCTTATCCAGCTAACTGCTTTAAAGAGATTTTTTTCTAATTGTTCCCACAGAATACTCAATGAGTATTTAATGCTGACATTAGGCTCTCTCAGGGTGAGAGAGTTGGGGTTGTTCAGCCTGGAGAAGTTTCCAGGGATACCTCAGAGCCCCTTCCAGTGCCTCAAAGGGCTCCCAGAGAGCTGGAAAGGGACTTGTGACAAAAGCATGGAGTGACAGGAGAAAGGGGAATGGCTTTAAGCTGAAAGGCTGTAGGTCTAGATTGGACATTGGGAAGAAATTCTTCCCTGTGAGGGTGATGAGGCCCTGGCACTGCCCAGAGAATCTGTGGCTGCCCCATCCCTGGAAGTGTTCAAGGCCTGGTGGGATGGGACTTTGAGCAACCTGGTCCCTGCCATAAACAGGGATTGTTGGAGCTATTTTTAGACCAAACCATTCTATGATTTGAAGAGCTCTTGGGCTGTATTTAAAAAATTGTTAATAAAAATAAATTATTGACATCTAATTTGAACTTACCAAATATTTTGTTCTCTCTCCAGCAAGGCAAGGGTCTCTGCCCAAGAATGGATATCCTGTATTTGAATGTGCAGCTGCCAAAATCAGGGCTCTGCAGGGCAAATATTTATTCTGATTTTTTGGGCACAGAGAGCTGCTTGGCAGAGATCTGCTGATGTGTGTTTGATGCTGTGTCCTATTTACCTGCCCTGCTGGAGGAAAAGGGAAACCAGGTTCACCTTGCAAACCTTGTGCAGGGTCAGGATGTGCTGTAACCAAGGGTGCAGAAGGGGCTGCACTACAGACTTGTTTTTTTAATCTCCTTTTTTCAGCCCAAGCCAGCCCTGGCCTCTCTGAGTTTCTGTTACAATTTCTGTCCTGTGTGGGGTCACTTCTCCCAGCCCAAGGAGCTGCACAGGCTGTGGCAAATTTTTACCAGGCTGGGAAGGAGCATTGTCTAGTGGTTAGAGAGGAGAAAGGGAGGAGGAGTAGATTTAGATATTGCTGTTACTCTCCCCGTGCTCTGACACATGGGGGTATTACATCATGGTTACAGAAGTGGAATTTTAGGCATGACTAAGTGACTGAGGTTCAATGCAGAAGAGAGGGTGAGATGAGTAAAGACAGAGTAATTTTGCTGCAAGGTGAGGCAAGTTGCATGGGAATTTCTGGTTGGTTTTAATGGCTTAAAAATAAAAAAAAGGGAAAGAGGAAGAAGAAAAGCTCGGCAAGTTGTTGCTGATTCATCTCTCGGGGTAATGAGGAGAGCCAGGAGTTCTGTCCCAGGAGTTGTGGGACTGCCCCTGCCAAGCCAGCAGCAGCTGTGTGAGCAGGCACAAGGCTTTCTGCTCTGGGGACTCGCAGGTTTGATGGGAAAGAAGCTGCTCTCTCCTCTGGGAAGCAAAGAGACTAAAAGCTCCAGGTGGAATTTCAAACATGCTTTCCTCTCCCTCAGCTGCCTCCCCATTTCTCAGTACAGTCTATGAGAGAATCAAATTCTCTCTCCACTTAGAAACCATCATAGATATTTTACATCTTTCTCTCTTTATTTCACAACCAGTTTCCTTCAGCAACAGTTGAAAAAGTCTCCCTGTCCAGATTTCTTTTGTTGTTGGGGATTCCCTTGATTAGCCTCTGTCAGATCGTTCCTGGGGACTGGAAGCCAGCTGGTCACTTAATTCCCTGGGGCTTCACCTTGGAAAGCTGCCCTGGGAGGGCAGGGGAAGAGCTGGCCTTGTGAGCCACTGGAATGGCTTTCAGGCACCTTCTCCTCAGCTCTGTGCTGGGGAACATGCATTTCCCCTGATATTTCTCTCTCCTCACTACTGTGAGGTTTATGTCAACACAG
The DNA here is from genome assembly GCA_013397375.1 of Toxostoma redivivum. Taxonomy (NCBI): domain Eukaryota; kingdom Metazoa; phylum Chordata; class Aves; order Passeriformes; family Mimidae; genus Toxostoma; species Toxostoma redivivum. Next base: position 17,306 of record VXBI01005058.1, on the reverse strand, counting down.
AGTGTCTTGGTTTGAAAGGCAAGTGACTGCTAAGAAAGGCAGGAGCCTCTCCTGAAATGGAAAATGCAAACCTCCTCCCTCCAAATTATTATAATTTTGAAATTAAGGAGCTCTCAGGCAAAGATATGGGAATAGGAATAACAGTTCTTTACTAGGAAAATTAAAATAGAAATACAGTATTACAGAGAGCAAACCCAAACCACTGCCAGAGTGAGAATCCAAGCTGACCCCCGTCAGTCAGTCAGGGTGTTGGTGCAGTCCCATTCAATGGTGGCTGCATCCTCCTGCAGTGACAGATGTGGTTCTGCTGGAGCAGTGCTCCTGTAGAAGGTGCAGTTTTCCTCCAAAGGCCCAGTGATGATGTGGAAGGGTCTGGTTTTCCTCTGGAATGCAGTGGGAAAAGGCTGCTCTGATGTTCCAAATATCAGATTTGATCTGGATGGGAAATGCTCGGCTCCTCCCCCTGGGTGGAGCATCTCCCAATGGGATGATGGAATTTTATCAGCCATGCAGTGGGACTCCATGGCCCATTAACAGGAGATATCTCCTGGAGGAAGGATGGGTTGTGGAAAGGATAAAGAGCACTGCCCCAGCTGGGTTAACAGATAGAATACATACTGCTGGTCACATCCTGCTTTGCAAGCCAGGACACGAGGCAAAATATGTCAGAGAAGAAGGCATCAGAGAGGATCATTTGTGCCTCCTAATAAGATTTCTGCATGAAGAACAGATATCTGAGATTTAACTTTCATTTCAGTCCTGAAAGAGAAATCCAAATCACAGAAGTTCAAGAATGCACAAAAGAGAATGGAATTTTCTCAGATTGCCTGCTTGATACCAGAGTAAAGGACGAGGAGGAATTCAGCGCATTCAGTGGGTTGGCTGACTGGTTTTTTTTTCGTTGAGCAGCAGAAAGGAATGATCATTTTTCTTGAAATTCCCCCTCACATCATGTGGAGACCCTGCTTGTCAGCTGGAGGAGCTGACTCAGATAAGGCTGTCAATGGAAAGAAGGGGATGGTAATTTCCTAATCCAGTTTGAACCATCCTGAGGTCCTGTCTCCCTGCCCTTGAAGAGTTTATTTTTTCACCACATGCAGTTTGTTCTGCACAGGGGGGTGTCAGTGACAGGACAGGGTGAGATCCATCTGCCAGTCTATGCATCCACATCTCCAGAGCCCTCCAAGCCACAGATTAAACATGTCCCAGAGCTGGTGGGATTGCAGTGATGGGAGAAGTGCCAATGCTGTGCACAGGATCCCTGGCAGGAGCAGAGCAGCACCTGCACAGACCCCTGCTGCCATCAGACTCTCTGCTGCTGGTGGCCACAGGTGGCACTGGGAGCTTCTGCCTCCAAGAGCTGGTTCCTCTCTCCTGCAGGACACTGCCCGAAAGTCCTGACCAGCATTTCAGCCCAAATTGTCCCACTCACTGCCATCCTTTATCTTCCTGCAGACAAAAGCAAGCAAAATCCCAGGCTGCTGGAGGGTGTACTGGGGGGACAAAGCAAGAGAACATAAGAGTGCTCTGAGGGACTCTGTGGCTGGAGGTTGCCAGCAGCCATAAAACCACTGAATTCTTTGAAAAAACCCCAAACCCCAAAACTGGAACCTGGCAGCAGCGCTTTCATTTCTGCACGTTTCAGTCACTGCCTGTAAGCCCAGGGTTTGTAGGGCACCGAGGAGGAGCTGCCTGGCTTCCCCCAGTGCCAGCACCAGAAATGTGTGTGGACATGGTGACAGGGGTGAGCTTGTCCCCTCCACCAGCCTGCAGCCACCAAGAGAAAGAGAATAACATTCTTAGAAATGTTAAATAAATAAAATTCTTAGCCATCGACAGAAAGAGAAAATAATGTGGCTTAGAGAAAAGAAATTCATGGTTTCTGTCTCAAAGCCTTGACTCTCCAGGAACATCACGTAGACAGCAAGTGCTGCTTCTTTGTACAGCCTTCTTTGGAAGACTGACCTTTTTTTCGTGGCCAAGCTGCTCTCCTTTGTTTTCCTGCAACTGTTTTCTAGTGGTTTGTGCCCTCTGTAAGTCTGGTACCACTGTTGAACACTTTGCCTTTGCTCTCAGGGTGTGAAAACCTCGTGCAGAACCATTGAATCACCTGCTAGCAGAATCCATCACGTAACTGGTTTGGAAATTCAGTCTCTCTTCAACCGCTTTTTACTCGTCTCATTCTTTACTTCTAATTTCCTCTGTGACAAAGAGAAAAAAAAAATGCTACCCCTCCCCTGAAGACCTACTTTTTAAAAGTGCTATTTCCTGTGGTCTCCAGGAGTACACTGAACACAGAAATGTGAAGCATCTCTGTGCTCTCTTGCTGGGTGTGAAAGGGAGCAGTTGGGCAGTGAGACTTCATGGTGACTTCCAGTAAATCCTCAGCCCCACATGGAGCTGCTGGGTCAGCTGGGCAGGTGTTGGAACCTGGAGAAGCCTGGGAGTTTTGCATTTCCTGTGCTTTCTGACACTGACCCCCAGGAGAACGCTGCTTTTGACTTGAGGCCTTGGAGAAGGCTTCCAAATTTGAGTGATAAAGTCATGGGTGTGTAGTTAGAACAAAGTGTGTGATTTCACATGGTGAAGGGTTTGGAGTTTGGGGTTTTTAGAATATAGTAATAGGTATGGGACAAGATAGAGGTTCTCAGGCCCCTATCTTCCTTTTGTTCTTCCATCTTTTCATAAGTTTCAGGTTGTAATTTTTGGTTGGACAGTTAGTGCTGCACTGCAGGTCACAGGGGTTTGGTTATTGGATCAAAAGTATCAATAATATAGGTGTTAGCTCTTTACTGGACTGTTTAGCTTTAAAAGACCTTGTAACTAACTAAATCACCTCAATTTTGCTCGCTTTTAGCTGGTACCTAAAAGTGTTGCAGAATTCTTCGTACTTCAGATACAATTTAATAAACAACCAAGCCTGAACAAAAAATCGGCTCCCTCATGTTTTTAATCCTAACTCTGAGTAAAAACAAAAGAAAATTAAAACAAGCCACTAATTGAGTAGCACAACTAAACCACTACAGGCAGGGTCTGTTGGGGATCCCACCCTCCTGCCTCAGGCCCTGCCAGGGCTGCAAATATGTTTCTGCCAGGGATGCAGCTGGAAATGCTTTTTTCCCCCTCTCAGCATCCCTGTGTGCTGAATGGGGCAAGCAGGGCTGAGCCAGATGTGATGCACTCACCTGGAGTGTGCAAAGGAGAGACACCTGCTAGCTGCACACACCTCTATGTGCTTGGAATTTCAATATTTCAACTTGTGGTGGGCTGACCCCAGCCAGCCACTCTCACTGCCCCTCCTGAACAGCACAGAAGATATTGGAAAGGAAAAGGAAAGGAAAAAATTGGAAAGGTTCATGGTTGGGATAAATGCAGGTAGAACACTTCCCAGTAACTTACTGCTAAAACAGACTCAGCTGGGGGAAACTAATTTATTGCCAATTCAAAGAGGTTTGAATGGTGAGAAACAAGAACAAAGCAACACCTTTCACACACCTCAGCCCATTTTTCATTTTTTTTTTTCCCTTCATGCCTTAATTCCCAGCTCCTCTGCCTCTCCCTTCGTGGCTGCAGCCAACTGATGAAACAACCCCTTGCCATTCCTCCCTCCTCATGCATTCCTCTGGATCCTGGAGAGGCATTAATGGGAAGGAAGGTGCTGGGATGGGGCACACAGGAGGCTCTGGAAGTGGCTGTGGAGGAGGGATGTGCTGGCACAGTGGATGATGTGTGGCTGAGCTGTTTGAAGCCGTGGGAAATGGTCTGTATGGAAAGTGACACTCATTATTCATTAATAAATGCCATCTATGTCTATAGACAGGCATTTTCCTCCTTAAACAAAGCAAACCTGCCCATAATACAACCAGCAGCCAGCCAGGGCAGGTAAAACTGCCAGCACTTTAGGCAGGACCCTTGAATTGTATTTAAATTAGTAAGGAAATGGAATGTAATTGTTTTGCATTGATGTAATGTTTTTATTTCCTGTCTTAGTGAGTCCCCCAGTATCACACTTCAAGCCTGAAAGTCTTATATGGGACTTGTGTTTGTTTTATGGCTCTGGCTGGAGCCACCTGAGCTGCTGGAGATGCACCAGCTGAGTCCCTTTGTGTGTTGAGGAGAAGGTGGTGGTCTGAACTCTGTCAAAAGTTAAATTTCTGTGCTAGTGGCTGGAAAGGAAAGCCTGGATAGAAATGAAGAAACGCTTCTTTTTAGTAAGGAACAATTCAGAGCAAGGAGGGAGAACAAAATAGACACAAAAGGTTTCCCTTCAGCACCTGGTGCTTTGGGGTCACTGGTCTGAAGTGACCCTCAGTGTGCCCTTTGTGAGTGACCCTTTCAGCAGAAGGGTCGTGCCTTAGGATTTTAGCTTTTATACTTTCCATGTAATCCTGCAGTTCTTGAGTGTAGAGCTCTAAACTCCACATACAGTGCTAGCTACTGCTTTCCCATTTTGGTCAGAAACAACAATTCCTCTCCAGGCCTGGAATCAAGGACACCTCACTGCCTCAGGCCCCGAGAGATGGAAACAAAAGTGAGTTTTGGCAGGGAGCAAACTGAGGGTAAACGACTTCATTACCTGAAGCTGTAATTGGAAGATTAACCCCCAAAATGCAAATAGACCAAATTTATAAGAGTGTGAAAACTCGTGATCTGTTGCTCATTTTTTTGGGTGTAGCCTCTGGGGGGAATTTGTCTGCCCAAAATGTGTCTGAAGGCCCTTCTATAAATAGAACTGCTTTTATTCCCTTAATTTTGTCTGACCTCTGTTTTTAGGTAGCCCAAAAAGGCATCAAAGGGAGCAGGGCAGAGGTGTGGCCACACACATCACCCTGCAGTGAACCGAGGGGCTGGAGCCAGGGGAGTGAGGGGAGGATTGTCCCAGATTTGGGCAGCCACTGGCAGGGCTCTCCATGCTGGGTGAAGACACTGCTCTGCCAGCAGGTTTTTGGTGGCACAAGGAAAGCTGAGCACTCATCTGTCCCAGTGTCCCTGTGTCCTGCCTGCTGCCAATAGGAATTGTGACACCCCCAGCTGCCTGGGTGGTGTGGCACTATGACACTGGGGTGTTCCAAAACAGCCTGGAGACACCAAGGCCCAGCTGATTCATCAACATTTGCATTCTGCAAAGGATTCTTCACTGGGGAGGGTGAGTCACAGCTGGTGGTGCTGAGGAGGACAAACCCATCCATCCTCCCATGGGGACAAGGCCCATCAAACCATGGGGACAAAGCCTATCCTTCCACAGGGACAAAGCCCATCCTTCTACAGGAACAAACCTCATCATTCCATGGGGACAAAGTTCATCCTTTCATGGGGACAATGAACAGCTCCTCCCCATTCCAGACACCTCTAGGGTGACAGACTTCTTCCAGCTCTAGGTGCACTGTCCCCACTGATGCCTCTGCCACCTGGGAGGGAGAAAATCAGCAGCAGTGGTGATAAACAGCTCAGGGCCTACTAGCACAGCAGATGTAAACAGAAAATGTTTATTTGGTGGAAAGGCAGCTACAGGAAACCAAGCCACAGCAGGAAGCAGAGGTTACTGAGGACAGGGCCAGGACAGCCAGAGGGGGTTGTGTGCTTCTGGTGGAGGTGATGCTGATCCACTGCTGCTCCAAAGACCTTAATTCCCTTAATTTCCACCTTAATTCCCTGCCAGGGGAGCCTCACAGGGCTTTCTGAGGGGTAGCAGGGCTGAGAGCCTGCCCTGCTGAGCATCCTGCACCTCCCAGGCATGGCTGGAAACAGCTCTGCAGGGAAGAATCTGAAACTCCTGGCAGCTTATGGACTGCTGTGACAAAAAATATATTGAAGGCTGAGGAAAGGAGGCTTAAAGGGCACTTAAATGTTTAAATGAACACTCTCCTTCACACATGGAAACCTGCAGACTCACTGAGATGTGGCTTCTGGAGGCAGGTACCAGATGTAAGCATCCCAAAGAGGTTTTGGGAAAAATCACACCTAGGCTGCTCTGAGAATGTTAAGTGGGAAGCTGAATTCAGAGTAGTCTTCAAAGTAAAATCCCCAGGAGACTAAAAAGTAGATTAGGATCCAAATAAGCATCTGCTGAGTTCAGAGAAGCTGGAGGTGGATGTTCCAGTATTGTGTTACTGGGACTGTTCACCAGGTGTTACTTCCAGCTGAATCCCTGAAGAGCTTTAGACAGATAAGGTGACATTAAACTACTGAGGGACTGGAGTTTTCCCAGCTCTTTTGAAGATTTGTCACGTTGATCTCTTGGGACCAGTGTGGGGTGAGTGTGATATGAAATGTATCAAACTGAAAGTTTTAGGTTGGCTCATCAGCAAAGTGATGTGAAGGCAAAGGGCCCAAGCACACAGAAGAGAAATCCTTCAACACCTGGATGGTTTCAGCCTTCCCTTGCTCTTCCTCTGCTGTTGATAACCCATTTAACTGAGATGTCCTTGCCAAGAGATGGGTCACTGCTCTTTTCATGGCTCAGCATGCAAAAAACTGCCCCAAAAAAAGTCAGGGATTTGTAACAAAACTGCCACAGGTTTGGTAAGGACAACATCAGTTGGGGAAGCAGCAAAAGCAGGAGGAAGTGAGAGGAGTTTATTAGATTTGTAGGGCAAGGTTTTGGTAGCAAAACCTTGGTAGTTAAATTCTAGTTCACAACTGTTCTTGGGGAAAAAATAGAGAAAGCTTTTACCCTTACTAGAGAAAGGCTTGAGATCCACTGGTGAAAACCAGCCTGGATCTGGGTGAGAAATTAAACACCTGGTGATGAAGCAGCCTGGGGAATTCTGATTTGCTCATTGCCCACATCTGTGTGGAGAACAAGGCACAGCAAAACTTAATTACCCTGACTGGGCAAATTACTGGAGTGGGGAAAGGTGAAGTGAGAGGCAGTTCAGTTCTGCTGTGCTGCCTGGGAGGTAAGGCTCTGTGTTCTTTTGCCTTTTTGCTTTCAAATGTGATTTAATATTCTTCTCTGGGCTAGTGTATGGACTGGAGTGTGCTGTGGGTGTTTGGAAGTGGCCTGAATTTGTGCTAATTCACCTCTGGTTGCTGAGACAGTGCTTCAAAAGGAGGCTTGGAGTTTTAATAATGTCCTGAATATCTGTTTGGGGGCAGAAGCTTTCGTGTGACCCAGTGCTGTGTGGGTATCACATTCTTGAGACCACATCTCCAGAGTTCTTTGGGACAGCTGGTGAGGCTGAGGCTGGGCAGACTCCAAAGGCAGCAGAGTCCCAGCCAATAAGGAATTCTTTGTGTCCTCCTCTGCTGCTGACACCTGGAATGCAGAGGGATTGGTGCTCGAAAAATCTGCAGCCCTGTTTAGGCTGCCCAGCTGCAAAAACAGTGCAAGCTGTGACTGTGGCTGGCCTGCAGCTCCATCTTGCCCTCTTTGCAGGCCTTGGGACTATGAGATTTTCAGGCCTGTGGCCACAGAAGATATTTTCATTTTTCTGCGGTCGCAAACCAAAAGAAGAACCTTGAATCTCACACGAGAGCGAGCGAGGCTCAGCTTGTCAGCAGTCACACAGGGATCAAACAGTGTTTACAAGAGAGGAAGCACCTGAGAAATCACCCTTGATGGTTTTACCTGATCAGAGAGCTCTGCTGGGGTGCTGTCACTCCCCCAGGCTGGCACACATGGGCCAGAGAGGCTCAAGGGTTGTGCCCAACGTGGGCACATCCAGGGGAGTATCCTCAATTCTCCTGCCATCACTCCAGGAGGAACAGGGAGCATCCCCAGCTCTCCTGCTATGAATCCACAGGGAACAGGGAGCATCCTCAACTCTCCTGCCATCACTACACTGGCAATTGGCTGAGATACACCAGGCTGGATGGAGCTGTGGTCACTGCTGAGTGAGGTAAGGGCAAAGAGGGCTCTGTGGAGGGGCTCCTGCTCTAGGGTGGGGCTGGCTGCTGTGCCTGGTGTTTTTTGGGTCCAGCAGTGGTGTTGGTGGACACCCCTGCAGCTCATCTCAAGCTGCTCAGCACTGTTTGATCACAGTGTAGTGCAAATGCTTCCCCTGTGAAAGCTGATCTGGGGAGATAAGCTAGAGGCAAGCCTTTCCATGAGACATAAAATAACCTCTTTTCCACCACCACCACCACCACATTTGTTCCATGCTCTGGTGGAGGGAGATGAGAGGAGGCAGGAGGGCTGAGTGGGTAGAGCTGAAGGCCAGTGCTGGCCCAGGGTCTGGCAGCAGCCCAGGAGTGCTCTGCAGCCTGCATGGGAAAGGGAACAGGAGCAGGTTTCACAAGGAATGGGTGTCCCCCAGTGCTCCAGCACTGTCTGTGAGCAGCCCCTGCAGAAACTTTGAACTCGCCTTGTGCTTCTATCCTTCCCTTCTCTGTAGTGAGGCTGGAAAAGGGTAAAGAAACTCAGTGTGTTTATTGATGGGCTGTGGGGGATGGAAATGCAAAGCCCTCTCCATCACTTACTTTGAAATTTTTATTTTTTTTTATAAAAACCTATTGTGTCCTGCCCTTGGTTGCCTTGAGTGTTAAAGGCTGAGCACCTTCTTGACAGGGAACTCAAAGCTGTGCTTGTCCAGGGCTGCTGAGACTGGATAGTGGGAATCCTCTTCCCATAAGTGCCTGGAAAAGTTCACTCCTTGCAGTGCTGTCTCCACCCTGTAATGCCCCACGTTCCCACCCATGCTGAGGTGGTTTCTGCCACTCCCGAGATGCAGTATTTTGTTTCAGAGCTGTTATTTATTATGTATTAGCTTAAAATAAGCGTGAGAAATACCATTTGTCTTTTCAAAGCCCTGTTTTGCTGCTCTAAAACTCCCTGCTTGGGCGAAGGCATTGCAACTGCCCAGGGTTAGTGATGTGGGCTTTTGCCAGGGGATGAATTTTTGTCACCCAGCGTGGGAGACATCATCGTGTTTATTTCCAAGATAACAGAAGACTGTTCATTTAAATACGTGTTTGAAAACCGCATTAGGGGCTTGCTTGCCCATGCTGGCTGCTAAAGGGCGTTGTTTTTACTTTAATCTGATGCAAAACCCTCCCCAAAGGTGTGTATATATATATATAAAAATCTTTGTTGTAGCTGGAGTTCTGCTGTTAGAACAGCAAGATTCTTGTGATGCTTTTTTCCTCTGAAGTTTTGCACTATATTTCTGAAGGTTTTTTTGTTTGTTTTTGTTTTAATGTGTTTATTTGCAATTCTGTGAGCATCGCTGCTGGTGTCAATGGTGTGTGGGAGGAGGATGAACGAACGCAGCTCATTTGGGTGGCATTGCTTGCTGTGCCCGAGGTGGCACCTGGCACAAAGTTTGCTCGATTTTGGCAGCTGAGAGCCGCCAAAAGGTGAGTTCTCTGCAGGAACACCGGGAAGGGGCTCTCGGGAGAGAGCGAGCAGGGAGAAAGGGAAGTGCACAGCAAAGGAGCCCAAATTCTGGGAGAAAGGCGCTGGCACAAGGAGAGGTGCAAGCAGCTCTGCGCGCTATGCTGATGCCCTCAGCCTTATAGATCGCCAGATAAGCAGAAAAAACGCCACCCTCGAGTGGTTCTGCCTCTCTGTAATCACTCGCATCTGCGTTTTCCCGCTGCCCACATCTGTCTGACATCTGCGAGCCGCCCACCGGCGCTCCGTGACTCACGCTGTCCCCCCTGCAGGAAACGCAGCGCTCACCTCGCTCTGCCGGCTCCTCCTCGGCTCCACAGGGGCTCCCACACCTCCCCAAAAACCGCTGGCAGCAGCTGCGGGGGCATCCCCACCTCCTCACACCCAGATGTGCTCCGCAGATGGAGCATCCTCCTCCTCCTCCTCCTCCTGCGGAGCTGCCGGGGGTTCCTCCCGGAGCTGGATTTTCTCTTTCCTGCCTCGAGCTGCGCTTTTTGAACCCTTTGAGGGTTGTTCTGCCCTGTTCCTCAAGGTTTTCCTCTGCGGGAGCCGTGTCTAACACGGTGTTCCTGTGCTCAGCAAGGCGAGGATGCCCTGGAGGAAAGCCTGATGGGGATATCCAGGGCAGGGTGGGAGTTTTGTACTACTTAATTAGTGATTAGTTTTATTTTTTTTTTTTTGTTTTAGTTTTTTTGTTTTTACTTAGAGTTAGGATTAACAAATACACAAATGGAAACAGATTTCCTCATGTTCTGGCTTGGTTGTTAAATCTTATCAAAAAGTACAGAATGTCTGTCCTGCTAGAAGTGAGGAAAATGGAGAGAGATCCAGCTGCTACAAGGTCTCTTAAAGCTAAACAGTCCAATAGAGAATTAACACCTTTATTATTTATCCTTTTAACACAATAACTAGATTCCCATGACCCTCAGTGGGACACTGACCAACCAGAAACTACTGCCTGAAACTCATGAAGAAGAAGAAGGAAGAACACTGAAAGAGACACCACCCAAAATCCTCCATCTTGTCCCACACCTATTACTACACTATAAGCCCCTCAAATTTAAAACCCTTTATCTTGTGAAATCACACACTTCTATTTTAACTCCATCACTCAAATTTGGAGCCTTCTCAAGGGCCTCAAGTCAAAGCAGTGTTCTCCAGGGGGTCAGTGCCTGACAGCAGAGAAAGCTCAAAAACCCCAGGTTTCTGGGATCCAACAGGAAGGCTGTCTCTATTTTGGGATTATAATCACTTGAAATAACCACAGAAAACCAAGGTAGGATGTGGGTGCAGAGTCTGGTGTGCACACACAGCTGCCAGAGCAGTTCTAATACATCAGGGCTCTTTCTCTCTTTTTTTCTTTCTTTTTTATTTATTTTTTTTTTTTTACCTGAGATTTTTGCTTTGATTGGCAAAGTTCAGGATTTCCCTGGTCATTTCTGGTGCTGGAATCCAGCTGGTGATGCCTGGTGGTTAATTGTAAATTCTGAGTAGGAGTGAACCCTCTGTCATTGCCATGTGCTTTCCCAATGTCTTGGGGTGACTTTATGATGCTTGTATCCCCTGTTGGTGTTAATTATTGAGTTCTGCAGCTTTAAAACTGGTTCCAGGATTAAAGAGAAAAAGAAAAGGTGCAGAATTTGTTACCAGAAATGCTTCCTCATATCCTTCACACAGACAGTGTTGTCTACAGTGGACAGCAGGAGAGAGCTCCTTTGCTTTTAGTTTTCTAGTTAGCTGAGGCAGAAAAGCTCCATGAACTGTGTTTTTTGGTTTTTTTTTCCATTTTCTTAAAATTATTCAAACCTGCTCTAAACTAAAAACCAAAAAAACCCACCAAAAACTCACACCTGTGGCCTCCCAAGCCTGGCCTGGGCCACAGCATTTTCCAACACCAAAAAGACTAAAAACAAACTAAACAAACTGAGCTGCAACCTACAAAAAGAACTCTTCTAAATTTGTCATCTCTTCAAAACAACAAAAAAAATTTACTATTTAATATTGTTCATTTTTGTGCGAAGAAATACTTTGCCTTTTAAATAAACAGTTTGTTGTTTTTTTTTTCCTCACTTCTCTCCAAAAAATATTTCCTCAAACGAGTTGGGGGAAAAACTGCTTAAATCTATTTCAAGATCAGTGTTATCAGGGCACTGCCATCTGTTGTCTTTCCTGTGTGCAGCGATGCACAAATGTTAATTATTTGTGCATCACGCAGGCTGTGTGCTCCCATCTCTTGCCACAAGGCTGAGCTCTCAGAAACGCCCAGGGCATTGGGATGATCTGAAATAATTTGTTTTGTGGCATGGCTTTGCTGTGACAGCGCAGATGAAGGGTGGGGCTGGTGGAGTTTGAGCACACACCACTAGATGTCTGTACAAGCCAGGCTGTGACAAGCAGCGTTCCCAGCTGCAGGGCTGTGACTTTATTGACTCACCAGGAGCAGAGATGAAACCCAGATTCATAAATTTCAGCATGGGGCACAAAGCACAGAAGGGTGGAAGTGAAGGCGGGGGGACAGGGGCATGGCCGGGGGGTGGCTCACAGGAGCCTGGGGCCAGGTTAATGTCACCATTTCACAGTGCTCTGATGCCTGGAGAGACTCCCTAGAACAGAGGCTGGGCAGAGTTAAAGGAATAAAGCAGGGATTTATTAAAAGGCCTTCAAAGGATTCACCTTGGCCAGTGCAAGAGCCTGGCTGTGGCTCTACCCAAAATGGACTCAGAGTCACAGATTTTCCCACTTTTATAAGTTTTGGTCCATTTCCATCTTGGGGTTCATTGTTCAATTCCAGCTCCAGGTTCTGCACTCCCATCCTCCCAGACTCTCTCCTCAATTCTCTGCTGTTTGCACTTTTTGGGGCTGAAGCTGAAATGCTGTCCTAGGGCTGCAAAAGGATTGTTTTGCCTGACTGAACTGTGAGAAGAACTTACTGACACTTTGTGAAGTTCAGAGTTACGTATTAATACAGTACAGAATCTGGAAAAGATGAAAGCTACAACTTAAAGCATCGCTCTGGTGAGATGTGCTCTGCCACTGTGGTCAGAACTCCCAGCAAAGAGTTCCTACAGCTGCAGTGAAAGCTGTCCCTGGCTTTTTGTAATGGCAGAAGAGGTTTTCCCTCTTGAGGAGGGAGAGGAGAAGGAAGAAGGGGCGCTCCTGGAGCTTCTCCTCTCTGAACCCACTAGAGGGCAGGGAGGCTCTGTGAAAGAGCAAGGTGGGGAGAGCTCAGCCATCCCTGCTTGTGACATCCTGCAGCCTGGGCTGGGGCAGGAGCAATCCCCCCTTGCCCAAATTCCATCTTCTCCCTCTCTGCTGCACTCATCGTCACCTCCCCTCATCCACCTTGATGCTTCCTGCTCGATTCTGTCAGGAAAATGAATCCACAAACACCAGAGGTTCATGTCCAAAAAGGAGACAGAGGAGTCTTGTAACTTTATTGGAATTAAGGGAGAGGCCATGGGGCATTCCCCTGGGGTCTCTCAGATTTTTGGAGGACACAGCCTCCTTTTTATCTCAATTTCCCAGCCATGTTTCCCTCTCTTTTCCCTTTATTGAGGTACTTGAGAGGTCCAGAGTTCCCAGAACACCTGATATCTGAGATTCCCCTCTAATGTACAACCCTCCCTTTTAATTTTTAATTCTTATGGAATTCATGGTTTTCTCCCATTGCTTCTTTCATCATTGAATATCCAATTCCATTAACCAGCAAACCTACAGTTTGTTTGTAAAGGCAAGTATCTTATTTTCCCCATTCATCAATCAGTGGAATCCACCCCATTGTTCCTTTTCTCTCTCAGTGCTGGTTTTATCCACCAGCAGACCCACAGCTTGTTTGTAAAGACAAATCCCTCATTTCTCTGGGTTCCATTCTCCCCATCCCTGATTCCATCCCTCCACCATCCTAAACTGCAGCACTCTGCTGTAGAGAATAGCAAGGCTGCTCCCAGGAGGGACCAGCAGCCTCTGAGCATGCAATATCTGATGTTTGGTGTTCCTTGGGAGCTCAGAGAGCCCAGAGTGAAGCAGCAGAGGCAGAGTGGGCTGCAGCTGGAGGATGAGCCTGAGGGAGCTGGGGAATTGCAGTGGGTGAAGATGAGGGAAGAGGTTACTGAGCAAAGCTGACCCCATCTCTGACCTCACCTTTTATAGAACATTTATCTGGCTTTTCTTGGAGGCTTTCAGGAAAATCCTGCCCACAGATGTCTGTGCCCCATTAGGGTATTGCTCAATGGCGTTTGTCAGGGCCAGGATTTATGAAGGATGGAGTGTGTCTCCTGGGGATCATCTCTTCTTGGTTTTTTCTTTGATTGCAGTTGGCAGCACATCCTCTCAAAAGTTTGGACAGATAGCTTCCAAATGAATTGTTTTAATCGGGGTATTGGACAACATCTGATATACCCTTTGAGGAAACCAAAAAATGCTCTGTCTTGGTTTGAAAGACAGGTGTCTGCCAAGAAAGGCAGGAGCCTCATTTAAAATGGAGAATGTAAACCCCCTCTCTCCAAATTATTAAAATTTTGAAATTAAGGGGCTCTCAAGCAAAAATATGGGAAAAAAACCCCAACAAAATACCACTGCCAGAGTGAGAATCCAAGCTGACCCCCGTCAGTCAGTCAGGGTGTTGGTGCAGTCCCATTCAATGGTGGCTGCATCCTCCTGCAGTGACAGATGTGGTTCTGCTGGAGCAGTGCTCCTGTAGAAGGTGCAGTTTTCCTCCAAAGGCCCAGTGATGATGTGGAAGGGCCTGGTTTTCCTCTGCAATGCAGTGGGAAAAGGCTGCTCTGATGTTCCAAATCTCAGATTTGATCTGGATGGGAAATGCTTGGCTCCTCCCCCTGGGTGGAGCATCTCCCAATGGGATGATGGAATTTTATCAGCCATGCAGTGGGACTCCATGGCCCATTAACAGGAGATATCTCCTGGAGGAAGGATGGGTTGTGGAAAGGATAAAGAGCACTGCCCCAGCTGGGTTAACAGATAGAATACACACTGCTGGGCACATCATGTGTTACAACCTAAGACCTGCCCTTTGCTGTTGCACTGAATTTTGGATCCCGAAAAATACATTTGCCAGCTGATGTGGGAAAATGTAAGGGGAATGGACCCTAGGAAATAAATTTTGAGCACTTTGCATTTCTGACACAGCTGGGAGCAGAGTGTGGAGCCCAGTGGAGGCAAGGCTAAGGCTGGGCTGGGTCAAGATGGAATTTTGCATCCCATGTCCATAGCATGGATGTATATCCTTGGGCAGGCTGAGATGCTTTTTTATAGCACAGACTGTAAATGTGGTAACTGTACTACTTAATTAATGGCTTTTTTTTTTTCTTTTCTCAGAGTTAGGATTAAAAACATGAAGAAGGCGAATATTTTTGTGTTTGGGTTTGGTTGTTTATTAAATCTTATTTAAAGTACAGAGAGTTTTGTAATACTTCTAGTTACTAGCTAAAAGCCAGCAAAATGGAAGATTGAATTTAGTTAGTTATAAGGTCTTTTAAAGCTAAATAGTCCAATAAAGAATTAATACTTATATTATTTATATTTTTGACTTAATAACCAAACTCTTGTGACCCACAGTGCAGCACTAACTATTTAACCAGAAACTACTACTTGAAATTATTAAGAAGAAGACAGAAAAAGATAACACTCAAAATCTTCCATTTTGTTTTATATTTATTATTATATTCTAAAACTTTTAAATTTAAGACTCTTCACTATGTGAAATTACACACCTTTATTTTAACTATACACTTGTGACTCTAACTCCATCACTCAAATTTGGAAGCTTTTTCCAAGGCCTTAGGTCAAAAGCGTTAGAAAGCACAGAAAGCTTAAAAATTCCAGGTTTCTTGGTTTTAACAACTCCTCAGGGCAGCAGAGGTAGAAAAATACTTTGGGTTTGTGGTGCTATGGGACAGGATTCCTCTTCCAGCAGTGATGAGCAAGCCATGATTTATTTCTTACTGAGCAGAGGTGTCACAAAATACCAGAGGAGTTCAGAACCTGCAATCCTTTTGCTAGGTGCCATCTCCTTTTTTTTCTGATTTGCCTCTATCCTTTTGAGCTCTCTTCTTGTAGCAACTTTTTTGCCCAGCTCTTTAGCCTCTGTTTTGCTTCCCCTGCCTTGTCAGGCTGCATTTCCAGCTTGTGAAGGAGCAGAGAGAGCCCAGAGAGGAAACAAGGGCAGCCAAAAGCACAAGGAGGGCAATAAGTGTATTCTGTGAGTGGGGAGAGCTGTATTTTCTGACTCTCAGCTTAGCAGTTTTTCAGTGATGAGCAATCTGCTACCATGGGGATTTGGGCATAGCTTTGACATCAGCAGGGTCTGGGGTTGCAATCCTTGATAAATGTTTGCAGCTCTGGCTTCTGCTTGGTTTCCAATTCAAGATGAATTTCCCATCTTTAGATTGGGGTGCCATCATAACACCCCCCCTTGTTTTATTGTATTTATTCTGTCATTTTGGCTGCTGCCTCTGGCCTGTGGGTCTCTGTTGGGAAGGATAAAGATTTGACAAGAAAGTCTCACAGATGTGTATGTATAACAGAAAGATCTTTAAATGTAGAATCTGAAGAATGAATAAAAATGATGGCAAGTTTTGATAAAGAAGAAAAGAATTGCTGAGCCAGTCTTACTGGATAAATAAGAAGCCAAAAGGTAAAATGAGTTGGAAGGTGTTTTTATGACTCAAAGTAAAGGACAAACTCACCTCAAACAAAAGATGTTTTTATCAAGCAAAAAGATTTTCACAGGCAAACAAGAAAGCCAATGTTGCAAGTAGGAAGAAAAATCTCAAAATTTTCCACTGCAAGAAAACTGAAAAACAACTTCTAGCTTAAACTGTAACACACTAACTTTTGTGATTGGAAAATAGTACCATGAATATGGAAATGTTAGTAGTTAGGATAGACTATAAGTAATAGTAAAAGTATTAATTGTTGTCATGTATTAAAATGTTCAACAAAAAAAAGTATATAATACACTATAAACTGGACTAAAGTTGGCTTCAGACAAACCCACAGCTGTGGCTGAAAAAGGCTGTGAGCTGGGCTCTTGTCACCCACAACCCATAAATTGCTGTATCATCTGGATACAATAAACAGCATTTAAAGAGCCAGTCTGGAGTCCCCATCCCTTGTTTTGACTCTTACAGGTCCCCAACAAGCAAATCTTGGCAGGGTGCACTTTGTAGCCAGGTGGGATTGTTCTTTTGGTCTGGGCTCATCACTGCTGAGGTGGAATTCTGGCTGGAGATATTGGGAGAGGATTTGAGGACACCCAGGATCACAGTGCCTGCTGTACGGCCAGCCTTGCTCTGCCACCTGTGGTGAGGTGACCTCTGCTTGGAGATGTTGATTGCTGAGCTGGAACAGAGACTAGGCAGAGCAGAAGGAGTAAATAGGAATTTATTGAAAGGATTCACCCTGGGCAGTGCAAGAGCCCAGCCATGGCTACACTCAAATCTAATCCAAGATGGATCCCACTCACAAGTTCTTACACTTTAATAAGTTTTGATTTATTTATATATTGGGGTTAATTATCCAACCCAGGTTATGAAGTCTCAGCCCCCTGGCTTGCCCCCTTCCCTTTGCTGTTTCTGCTTTTTGGGTACCAGTTGTCCTTGATTCTCCAGCTAGAAAGGAATTGTTTTGTCACTACCCTGTGAAGAGAACTTACTACAGCTTAATACGAAGTTTCAGAGTTAGACACTGAGCAGCAGATTCTGAAAAATATAAAAGCTAAAACCCAAGGCATCAGATAACAAGGGAAATTCCTTCCTGGGGATTTAAAGTGAGATCAGGAGCTGGAGGTGGGAGATTTGCACTCACCAGCTGACTTTGTGAGGCCTTCCCAGCTGTGTTCCCAGCTGTATCACTGCCTCCTAAGCCTGGGGTAGCACCCAGCCCTGCCAAGGCTTGTTTTACAGCACAGTGGATATTGGAACCTAGAAAACTTGGAGTTTTGAGCTTTCTGTGC
>VXBI01005056.1:456124-497881 GCA_013397375.1 Toxostoma redivivum | reverse complement strand
CCTTCCTGCCTTCCTGCCTTCCTTCCTGCCTTCCTGCCTTCCTTCCTGCCTGCCTGACTTCCTGCCTTCCTTCCTGCCTTCCTTCCTGCCTTCCTCCTTTCCTTCCCTCCCTTCCTTCCTTCCATTTCCTTCCTTTCTGGGATGGGACAAAAGCCTGATCTAATCTGTGGCTTGGCCTTCATAAAGGTCAGGAAGTGTTCGGACCTGACCCCTTTGAATGTTAGAAGTGATGCCTGGCTGTTTTCATTACTCATGTCTTGCATTACTGAGATACTTGGATATCGGAGAGTGTTGGAGCTTAACATGTGAGGATAGTTGGCAGCAAGTTCAGGCAGTGGCAAAGCAAATAATAGGATTTATTAAATACTTGCTTGCTGTCTAGTCAACAAACTTGTCAGCCAGCATGCAATATCCAAACAAATGCATGGGATCTTTGGACTGCTAAGGCTGACCTCCAGTGCCTGGGCAAGCAGGAAAGCATTATAAGATATTAGTAAGGACAGACACCACATGCTCCTTTGAGACCCAGCCATCAGTGTGCTGCACAGGTACACTGGCAGAACAATTGCACAGTGTCTGTAATGCCTCATGACAACTGAATATCAAAGGTTTACATACCAATGTGCTTACCATTCACTTTTCTTATTTGTGCTCCCACCTACCTTGGCTTCTCCCCAGAGCTGGAGGAGTGGGAGGACACTGTCAATTATTCTATTTGTGCTCTGTCCTCAGTCAGAAACTCTGCCCATTATTATGAGGAAGACAGTTGTTTTTGTTGGAATGAATGGCTGCAAACAAGTTAACAATACTGACACTTAAATTGACATAATTAGGCTTCAGAGTCAGTACCCACAGAGACCTGTGTGAGGAGCTGATATTTATCATAGCTCTTCCAGTTCTTTTGCAAAGGAAAAAAGTAGAGCTGCACTGAGGTATAACAAAAAGAAAAAAAAAAGGTGGTTTATAACCAAGGATTATCACTCGGATAAGTGGAAAGCTGAAGTCGTATAGGCTCTGCTGGATGCTGCTGGAAGATGAGCTCCAGTGCATTGTTAGCTGCTAATGCAGTGTGACCCTCCTTCTGCTTTCTGAAATATTTTCCTCATAATTTCATTGTTTAATTGTTGAGTGTGTTTTACATATAACCCACCTGCCTTTGCTTTTTGCCTTTTTGTTTTCATTTTTTAAATACTTTTTTTCCCTTCGTTACACATTTTATCTTGTTGCAATACAAAATTTTAGGCCCTGGCATGCAACTTTTTGTGTTTCTGCATGAAATCTGCAGTAATGTCTATTTGTGCCTTCCTCTGTTCCTGTAGTATATTGCTGTCATTCCCTGCCTGTGTAGTGTTATTGAGTGGAAGCTTTGTTTAGAGTACACTACCTGAAAAAATAAAATTAGCTGTCATACTCATAAAAGGAAATATCTTTCCAATAAACTCTATAACCTCTTTTCTGGGAACAGCTCTGATCAGTGTGACACTGGCAAAGGTGCTTGAAGGGTTTCTTTTTGTTCCTGTGGAGCAATTGTGGCACAGTGCAGAAGACCAAGCTCTACCTCTGTTTGTTGTAATGAGACTACTGGAGGTAGAAGTTGAGCCACAGACTGAGTTGTGTATGAGAGATGCTGAAATGCTCTTAAAACAGACCTACATAATTAAAGTACTTCACATTTTCCTGGAACACTGGTTTTGTGCTATTGGTTTCCTGACAAGGAAGTCTGTTTAATGTGTTTGATTTATTTTATTTTATTTTATTTTATTTTATTTTTTAGCACTGCTGGAGCCAGGGTGTATATCCAGAAACAATAGAGCTTTTATAGGAATGTGTGTCTTTCAAGCTGGTATTTGCCCTTTTGCAAGTTAAAAAAAAATAAATTCTGAAGTCTTTCTAATGCCTAGTATATTCCTCAAGCCAGTCACAGAAGTCTGTAGACCTGTAGTGCAAGGCACACCATAGATCCAGGCTGTCCTCCAGGACACTTGTTTGAAAACAATGAAAAGTGCTGGAAATGCAGCAGTCTGAGGAAAAAATCAGTATCCTCCAAAGACAAAAGATACTGAAAGATACTTATGTTGGGAGCTGACCTGGAGAGCCGGGGTGTAAGGTTTGTCTTTGCTCTTCTTGTACTTCCAGGTTGCTTAGATCCAAGCCCTTGTGGTTGGCTTAGGTTATTCCAGGAAAAAGGAAAAAAACAAAAGCCTATGAAATTTAGTTTCTCCCCTTTCTCTACAAAACAAGAAACTAGAACAGAAAGTGAGGAGGAAGAGAAGAAAAGCCATAGGGAAATGATAGACCTGTGGTGCTTGGCTTCCCAAAGGCCACTCTGGACTGCAGTGATCCCTATTGCATCAGGCAGCCTGCCCAGAACTGAGTGAAGCTTGAAACTTCCCGTTACAGAGGTGCACTTTCCCAGAATGCCTCAATGCCCAATTCCTGGGGGTTGACTGCCAGGTCCAGGCTCATTGCCACGTCTCTAACTAGCAGGCGTGGACTCTGCAAGTTCATTTCTCCACACTGGTCTCCAATGTCTCTGCACTCAAAACAAGGACTTTCAGTCCAAAATGGCATTTATTGTAGATTAAAGAAACCATCAAGAAAGAGAAAAAGGGGGAGAGAGCTCAGCATGTTTATCTTAAGTTTCTTAATGTGAGAAATTATTCCAGCCTCTTGCAAATTAGCAAACCCAATCCATGGACTAAATAGTTTGGCTGGCTTTCAAATAAAGTAGTGGAGAAAGAGCCTAGCAAAGAGAAAATATTAATTCCTACATGCTTGTGAAGACAAAGAGTGTTTTAAATCTCTGTCCTGCCAGTTATTCTAGGTGGGCAGATATGTTTTGCTAGTCAAAAATCAAAAAGGGAAAAAAAATAAAAAGGTGAAGACTTACAAATAGTGAGCAAAGCCCTGACCTGTGAGGTAAAGTATGGCTTTCTCCCCACCATAGGCTGTATCTGAGCTTCAGGGATGTATCAGAAGCTAACTCACAACTTGGTATAAGCTGCATTATACAAAACTCAAGCATAAAATTAAAGTATCCAATTTAAGAGGATGATCTTTGGAAGTGTGTTTAATGGTAATAGTTGTAGATTAATCCTTCAGTCAGCCAGTCTCCCTCTTCATTCTTGAATCACCTAAGATGCTCAGACTCTCTGCTTGTGCCACTAAACTGAGATAAACCTGGATGTAAATGGCAGACATCCCTTATGCCATTGTCTTGTAGGGAAAGAGTTTGTTCTCAAATTGCCATAAAAGGGTGTATCTGGAGCTCTGGTTTACTCGAGGTTATCTGAATATCATAGTTGATTGCAATAGATCTTTTAGGGATGCCTTGTCCACATGGCTCCCAGTACTAATGGTTGCTCAGGGATGTAACTGGAGGCCTCACTGAGATACTTGAACAGGAGTAAATATCTCTGGCATCTTTGTTCAGTCCTTAAATGAACTCAAGTGACAAGTCTCTCACTCCATTATCCTGCAATTGACACACAAGTTTTTAACCCTTGGTTGAGCTGACAGCCAAGTCAAAAGCAGCTGGCAGGGAGTCAAACATGAACAAAGGGCTGGACCAAAGCTACATCTGTTTACTTAGGACTGAAAAGGCCGAGGCAACCAAATCAGCTTTGCTTTTCCTGCATAATATCAAGTCACAGTCGAGGATTTGATGTTTGTCCTGAAAGATTAATCAGTACACCTGCCATGTTGTCAAGGCACAAGCCACGTCCCACCCTGCTCATTCTTGGGCAGAGTAGAGGCTTCTCTTGGAAGTTTAGAGTTGGTTGGGGTACAAGAGAGTTGGTTTCTATTAATTTTTTAGCAGCCATAGGATGAAACTCCCTCACAAGTCTCTCAATTCTAAGTGTCATACTCTTCCTCTACCTTTTCTCTCTGAGTATCATTTGCATGAATACAATCAGCAAAATATACAAAATATCTGCTAGAAAAAAAACAAACAAAAACTAAACAAGTAATCCTCCTTCTCCTCTCTCAAATGTACTGCAGTTGATCTAGGGGAACAAGTGAGGAATAGAAAATGATCCATGACAGATTTTAGTCACATCATTGCCTTACTACTGGAAGTTGCTTTGATTTTTCCCAGTGAAAGTGTAAAGAGCCTGCACAAAGCAAACACTGAATACTTTTCAGCTAAAGCATATTTATATTTTAGATATTGAACGCTTATAAGCCACACTCTGTTTGCCACAGACCTAGAGGGTGAACAGTTTTTTTGATGCAAGGGTCAAAATTCCATTAAAAAAAAGACCTATAGAAAACTATTTTCATCAGAGTTTCTTTGAACTTCATGCCATCTTTAAGAATGTTAAGTGTTTTTCAGTTTCAAACTTCTTCATGTGTACCTTTCAATTAATTTTTGATGGCCATGAAAGAAGAGTGAATATTGCTCTCATTTCATATTTGAGGAAGATTAGGACTGACATGGCTTGCTGAAAGTGGTGAGAGGAGTAGGTAAGCCTTCTGTTTGGTACAGTTGGACAGGTCCTTCTTGAAATCTTAAACAGAGCACAGGTGAATTGGATGTAAAGGCTATCTTTTATTGGTTGCCAAGATCATGATTTTTTTACTTAAATTGTACAAATGGGATCCATGAGATAGGTATTTCTAAAGAGGGGCCTGGAAAGACTGAACAGCCAACAGCACCATTTTGCTCAGTAATTGGTTTCTTTGCACCATTTATGAATGGGGAGAAGATATGTTGTCAGTCATTAAAAAAAAATGTTAATGTAAAATGCTCAAGCAGATAGCAGAGGAGACCTCTTAATTCTAAGAAAACCTGCGGTGGGACAGTGCCATATGTTCAAAACATATGGACTGATGATATAAAATGCTTCTAGAGAGTGCTCCAAGGCACTACACCTTGTGTGGCAACATTCAAAACTAGAATGTAAAAAACCTGTGGTGGGAGTAGGGCAGAGATACCTGCTGCACAAACATGTTAATGAGGCAAGTGGAGAGTTAATGGGCTACTGATTAAGCACATTTTAGACATTCACATAACTAAGGGAAATATTATTGTGCTTCTGCTCCTTACCTAGGAGGTTAGATATTTAAAGCCATAAGAAGCATCCCTGAGGGTTATTAAGCCATAACCTTTTAGATCTTCCAGGAATGAGCATTCAGCAATATGCCATTAGCCTGTGAAATCAGACGTCTCTTTACCCTCCCTTCTTCCAATTTCTGTTACATTCACCTGCTTGTCTTGTCTTAAATTAGACTGTTAGACTCTTCCTGGCTGTCTTTATATTTGCATAGAGACTAGCACAATGGGGCCCTGATGCTGAATGAGGATTTTGGATCCTACTATAATACCAACATATGAGTAATGAATAACTAATAGTAATAATAGCGTAATAGTGTCTGCTTTGTGTGTAAGCTGTTTTTTTTTTTTCCACCTGCTCTCATTTGTGTGAGTTACCCTCAGTGGCTTGAGCACACAATTTCTTTTCTTATTTTGCTTTTGTGAATTGAAGTGTCTCTAGTGTAGCAGGCAGACTTACACTGACGGGCCAGGGAAGAGCACAGAGCCCTTGCAGGAAGAAGAGGGCATATGACAGTACCACTGAGGTTCAGTCAGCTCAAATAACACTATTGTACCTTGAGCCTCAAGCTTCAGCTGAGCTGCCTTTATAGATGTTTTGGTAGCCCCTCTCCTGTGGTTAATTCTGATTCTTGTGACCTTTCCAGCTCTGTTTCTTGCTTCACAGTTGCAAAAGGAGAGGATGCCAAGGGCAGTTTTATACAGAACCCCATACAATAAACAGGAATGGCTTCTCTAAGGTAATACTGCCTCAGCTGAAAAGAGATTTCTCAAGAGATAGATCATTATATCCTCAGAGGAAATAGACTGGCAAAGCAGAGAAGGCAGCTAATGTAAAAGGAAAAGCAACTTTTCACTCAAATTGTATGTGTTAGAATTAAAATATTAAGAGGAGTAGGATACAGTTATTTACCTCTGAACTGCCATCCATGGTCTAGCTCTGATTACAGTTCTGCGTAAGTGTTCAGGAGCTTATAATGGCTGCCTATTCTCTTGATTATCTAACCTTTTAAAATTAAGACAAATTTCTTTAGTGACTTGGGTTTGGTTGTTTGGGGAGTTTCTGCTAATGTTAAAGCCCATGTAGTTGCACACACCTTCCCTTTGCATTACCAATAATTTTTGATTTCTGTATTGTCTCTTGAGTTTTCTTTCTTCCCCTTATCCCTATGAAGGTGACCCATCATTACTTAGTGGATATGGGTAATGAAGAGTATAGCTTTTCTTGAATTTGTCATTCCCAATTCAGGTGAAAATGAGGACACTGAAGAATCATTACAGCAAAGTCTTACACTGCAAAGAGCAATTTTATAAGGGATCTTCTGTAGACCCTTTTTACCCTCATGCCTTATCCTTGCACTGTTTTCTAGTAACTTCCCTGCTATCAATTCTTCTACTTCAGAGCCAAAGAATGGCCCAGAAGTCCCTTACTAAGAGTCTCAAGAGGAACTACTGCCAAAAGAATACTCTGCCCCTTACATATACATATCAGCTGGAGATCTGACTGTGGCCTCAGGGAAGCAGTTTGGAACTTTGTGTTTGGAGTGGTGCATCCATGCCCCATTTCAGATGGGAGATGATGCTTCGGGAAGATTGTCTTGCAAAAAAACTAAAGTTTGCAGTGCATTGCTGTCCCCTGTTCTCATAGGTGTGTAAACTCCATTGACTACCTTGCGGTATATTCTGAAGATAACCATGAGTTAGTCTGCCTGTCTTTCTGAAGGGATACACTGTAAAAATGGGTCTTTTCCAGTGTAATTTTTGGCTGGAAGGAGACTCTGAGAGAGGTGTAGAAAAGGAAAGAGATAACCCCCAGGAAAGTCAAACTATCTATTTATTTAGTTATGTGTTTTGGGTTGCGTTTTGCATTAATCGCTGCCACACACAGGAGCCCTGTAATTTATTATTGGTGATAAGTGTGGACAGTAGCTATTATTTTTGTTCCCTGTTCTAAAATGTGGCAAGCAGGGACACTTAGATTTATGGAACATGCATTATTCAAATCTCAGGGCCTGATGGCTCAGCATGAACAATTCCAGCTATTTCCAGAATCTTTCAGTCTTTCCTCCTTTATTCCTCCTTGTTTTTCCNTTTTTTCCCCTTTTTTTTCCCTTTTTTTTTTCCTTTTTTTTTTTTTTTTTTTTTTTTTTTTTTTTTTTTTTTTTAAGGCTGGATTAGGACACAGGGAATTTATTTAGGCTGGGGTAGCTGCAGTAAAACTCATGTTTCCACATCAGTGACAGGACAGGTCAGACAGGTCTTGCAGGCACAGGGACTTCACAGAGAAATTCAGACGGGCCTGGTTAATGCCTATTATGAGGAACTGGAGGAAAAGATGATGTGTGTTTGAATAGATGTTTAACTGTTGTAAAATACTGACATGGTAAAGTTAAAGCTAGGTGAATATTTTCCTGGGTCAGAGTCTTCTTTCTTTCTTTTTTTTTTTAACAGCTGACTTTTTCTGGAACTGTTGTAGTGCTGAAGCAAAGATTGTAGGTCTCTACCTAGGTTGGCATCCAAGGCACTAAAACTCCTTTATCTCTCATTGTCAAGAGGGAACTCCCTTGACACATACCTAAATCACTGTCTCATCTGCCTTCATTGTCTATACAGGTGGATTTCACACTGAGGATCTGGATACCTCCACTCTCTTCTGTGGTATAAACTGCAGGATTCCACAGGGTTATTGGTTACATCAAGGAAAAATTGTGGGATGTTAGGGGCTGCCCCTGATAGACATCTGTCTTGGGGTGACTGTATGATGCCTGTATCCCCAAATCGTCTGTTCTGTTGGTGTTGAATATTAAATTCTCCAACTTTAAGACTGGTTCCAGGAGTGAAGCAGGGGGAAAGAAGAAGTGCAGGGTTTGTTATCAGAGACTGCACCGGCTCCCCCGCATTCCTGCTGGCACTNTTTTTTTTTCCCTTTCCCTGGAGGGACCCCATTCAGAGGTTTCCTCCCAAATTTGCTCTAAACCAGGACAACATCCCCTCTGGATAGTGCATAGATTTTGGCTAATTTTTTCTTCTAGTTGGTTGCAACTGCTGCTTAATGAATAGCAAATAATTTCTGCAGGAAGGCAGAAGAGTTGTTTTCTAGGAAACTCCTACTTACATGCAGTTAAGAGTAAAAGAAAAAATAATTCTGATGTAGAGCCATGAGAAAGCTAGTTAATTCTGAGGGGCCTTCACACCAAGTGATAAAATCCAGTGGTGGTAGCAAAACTAAAAATGAAATCTTTATCTCCAAGAATAATGTATAGGTGCCTAAACAGGACAACAGCATGGAAAGGCAAGAATAATCAAAAAGTAATGCTCAAAGCAGAAGCGCAGAATATCAGCAAAATGAAATTATGAGTAACTTTTATCAGTGACTTGATACTACCTGGGGAAGTCCAAATAACACCTCGACTACACACAATCTGCTGAAGTCTTACAAGCTTCCATGAGAGCACATCCATGTCACCTGGGGTATGTTTGTATTGGAATGTTTTTGGAATGTATTTTGTGCAGGAATGGAAATTATCTATTAGAGTAAAACCTTCATACATATCAATGTAGATACCTGTGCTCTGGGCTTGTAGGATAAAACCACCACATTTCCACACAAGTTGCCCTTGTCTCAAATTACATACTGCCTTTTAAAAGTGCTGTTGGAAATAAGTTGACAGAAACCTGCAAAACACCAGAGACAGTAGAGAACTGAAGAAGACAGCCAAGCTAAGGAGGCTCAGAAAACTGGATTCTGGGGGTTTATTTCCTCTGCATTAGTTCACACTGACTTTATCTGCCCTCCTGTTAAACTGTATTGGGGAGTCAGGAGGCCTTAGTAATACTCATGAAAATATAATATATGGATTACAACATGCTTCCTTACCCAACTTGATTTTATTTGCTCAGCCTGTTTGTGTACCTACTAATGAGCCCTGGTATTCTCGTCATTCCCATACTAAATCACAGCAGAAGAAATCTATATGTTTTTCTTCTTTCTATTGAGACTGATAGGATATGCTCCCAGGGCCACCTATTCCTTGAAGAAATAAGCAAGTCAGAACTGGGGCGGAAAGAGATAAATATGCAACAGTGTAAATGGCAATTCTGAATCAAAATGGATTGGGGAAAATCAGTGGGATGTCATAAATTCTGTCTCTATGTGGGGAAAAGTGTTGCAAGCTCACAGACAAGCAGTCATCATAGATTTGTGTGGGTTCTATCAAAATACTAGTTCTAATAGAGCCTTTAGTGAGACAGATTTCAGGTCTCAAATCATAAGCATGTTAACTGTTTGTGTTTGCCAGCCTCCGAAACACCACAATGAGGAGACACAGCCATGCTTTTGATACTTTAGGAAAGAACGGAAATCAATACTAGCTCAGAATTGGACCAAAGTTAGAAGTCCTGATTGCAAGTGCTGCTGAACTTTGACATGTCATCTGGAACAGAACTTTGTGTTTTTTGCCTTTCTATAATAGGATTATTCTGAATTATCCAAACTGAAATTGAACACACATAGCAGCAGCATATGGACTGGAGAAACTGTTTATCAGGCTCAAGCAAATGTTTGTAGCAGTTAATTTCTTGAATGCACAATAAGTACTACTGGCTCCCATTTTAGCCACTCTGGATATAGTTCTGAAACTGAATAATGTGTCTGGTTGGAGTATTTTTTTTTGTTTTGTTACAGTTTTTTGTTGTTCTTTTCTTTAAAGTATAAAAATAAAAATTAGTCACAAACAGGATGTAAGGTTGGAAAGGCAAGAACAAACAGATGATAGGAAATTAATTTCTAGGAAAATATCTTAGCAAATTGACTATGCTGC
This sequence comes from Toxostoma redivivum, assembly GCA_013397375.1. NCBI lineage: Eukaryota > Metazoa > Chordata > Aves > Passeriformes > Mimidae > Toxostoma > Toxostoma redivivum. The sequence continues at coordinate 488,005 of VXBI01005056.1, read as the reverse complement.
CGTGCAAAGCTTTGATGAGATTAACGCATACCTGCAGAGTTATTTTATTTCCACAAACTTGCATTTTTATAGAGTTTTTCCAACAGAAGTTTTTCTAACCAGTGTCGCTTATTGTGGCTCAGTCATTATGAGTGACTCAAATAGACCAAGTCTGTTGTCTTCCCAGGGGAATAACTTGAAGAGTGACACAACACAAAACTTCAAGTAAGTAGATTATTAAAAACTCGGATGATAGTTTTAAGAGTCTAGAGGGAAATGTAAGGATATTGAAATCCTTACAATGCTTTGTATTTTATTTATAGTGTTAGGATAACGCCTAGAGGTGAAATACAGTTCCTGTCCCAAATCTGGTATGTTTTGAACAGCAAAGGCTCGAAAGTATGTGAACAGGCTGCTATCAAATATCTGCAAAGTATTTTCTCTGTCTGTGAATTAAAGTGAAAACACAAAACTGTGTGGCAATAAAACATAGAGAATAGAATAGCCAGCATACATAAAAATTTTAAATATTCCCAAAACCGCAGACCAAATCTTATGAGTTGTATTTACATGAAAAAAGGGGAGAAAGAGAAGATGATCAAGGGCAATCATACACTTAAATGCCTCAGCAATGCCAATAGCATATGCCAGAGATTTATGGCAATAGGTATAAAGGAGAGATTTATGGATTTATGAGAGGAGAATAATTACTGACACATATGAAGACAATTAATGTGTTATTTATAATGAGGTTCTTTGAAAAGTGTCTGAAAAATTTTTTTGTTGGTAGGTCTCAGTTGGCATTGGTGAGAATTGAATTTGCTCCTCCTTGGTTCAGGCAGTGGGGTATGGGGAAAGATGTCCTGTTTCCAGCAGTAGCTGAGTAACCTGGTGCTGCCCAAGTACTCTGAGATGCAACTTCCTTGAAACTACAGCCCATGCTGTTAGGAGTGTATTAGTTAAATCCAGCATCTCAGTCTTTGCTGTCTGAGATGCTGGATTTAACTAATTTAACTTATATTCCCTGTGCTTGTGCCTTCCCCAGTTAGGTCTTGACTTTTAACAACTTCCCTTTCTCTGCATATTTCTGATACTTACATTGTATGGCTGTTCTTTTCTTTTTCAGCTATGAGGGATGTTTCTAAGGTAAGGTTGCTTTTATCTCTTCCCTACAGCTCTCTTTGTTACCATAACTCTCAAGATACTGCTAACCTAATTTAAGAGTCCCTGCTTTGGAGAGGGTCTTTTAGTCCAGTGGAGACATTTGTACCTATTTAGTTCTGGTAGAGTTCAGCAAGTAACATGCAAGGGATTTGCCTCTACTCCGGATTCTTCTTCTCTCTTAATAGCTATGGTTTGTTCCATCTATCACTGCCTCAGTTTCTCCACTTGTAAAATGAGAATAATAATAAAGCCTAAGCTTACCTAGAGCAGGAGTTGGCATACTGAGAAGCTTAAAGATGTGATGCTGACAGATGTGGAAGGAAGGCTGTATTGGATGCTGAAGTAAAGAATGCTTGTTATACTATATTTCACTCAGAATATCTCTCAGATTCCTCAAGTGATTTTCTTGTTTTCATCCTAAACTGATTAGTAGAGTTCTCTTATTGCACACTTAAATTTTTGCAAGCACTGATGCCAAACATCCGTTATTTCAGACAAATATTATAAATCTTCCAATGCTGACAACCTCTTAGAAGTTTTCAGAAGGAAGACAAGAAATCTTATTTAATTACCTGCCAATTCTCTTTTTTATTTAGGGTAGCTGCTGTTTAAATAGGTGTAGTGGGGTGGAAGAATGTCAGTGGGCTTTTCTAGAATGAAGTTTAAAGGATCAGGTATCTCTGTGACCTACAGCTTGTAGATCAGTAATGTCAGTATGTAATAAAAGCATCTTAGTGGCCACGTCACTTTCATGCCACGTCTCTGTTACACCCCACTTGGTGCCCACTTGACTGCATATTGCCACTCATCTGCTCCATGCTGAAGTTCTCTGCAGAAGGCCAGTCACTTTTCTGGGTTTAAGATAGATTAGTCTCTTATCAGGGATCTGATGCTATTAAAAAGCATGATACTGTGATCTGCAAGGACTTGAGTTTGTTACATCATTTGATCGTTCAGAGTCATAGCATGACTATCACATCTAACAAAACAGAGCAATACTTAGAACAAACCCAGAGTAGGGGGTCTACCATCTCCATGTGTGTCAAACATGAGAAAAAAATACAGATATTATTCTATAATTCTTACCTAAAGAGTTTCATGAGGTGCACCTTGTTTTATGAGATACACCCTCTTCCAAACTATTGAAACTAGATGAGCTTCCCTGAGAAATATAAAAACCAACCACATCTTATCTTTCTGCACACTGAAAGCAACATGATAACTGTTCTTTAAATCTTTGTGTGCAATCAGCCCTTGGAGTAAAGCTTCTGGCTAGAACTAATTTTGAGAGATGAGGCAGCTGAGATGCTGCTGACCATGCTCCCACAATATTACTGCCTTCAGTCATTGGCAACTGCCTCCATCTCTTCTTGGGCTCTTTTACTGCATTCAAGGAAAATGGTTTCCCTTACCTCTGTTGTCATGGGCAGAACAGTTTCCATTTGGGGAATTTTACTAAAATTTATTGCCAGTTAACATATATTAATTACTGGTTTGTGTGTGAGGAGTGAAAGAAAGGAAACAACAAAATGAATGCAAGGAGAAAACTCTCCTCCCTTTCCCCTGCAGTCCAACATCTCCCCTTATCCCCTTAAGTTATTCTGCTGTGCTGATTGGAAAGAATGTGCGTGTGGTTGGGCTGTAAAAAGTCTCAATTCAGGGCAGCTTCTTAAGCCATTTTGCTCTGCAGTTTTGCCCCATCTCCTTAATTAGTGAATGTCTCCTTCTTCTAATTATCAAGACCAGTATGGAAGGATAAGGAACTTACCTTTGTAAAATTTGGATTGAAGACATGAGCATCCTGTGGTAGCCCAAGGTTAGAAACATGGCATGATGCAGGGTTATTTCAGCTCTTCCCCTGAGATTTTTTGGAGGAGAGCTGCATGCCTCAGCTTTGTAAATGAGTTTAGGAGGGGCTGAAAGAAAAAAAGTCTAGAAAGCTGGTATATTTGACATTGGATGGGAAGATCTCCCCTTGAAGTTGTCCCAAGACCTGTCTGAATAACGAGGCCTGTCATAGATAGACAGATAAAGACCAACTGCTTGATAATGGCAGCAATAACATTTTATCATTGGTAGAAAATATTCCACGAGAGGCCTGATAACATAGCCAGGGATTGTGTATGACTTATTCACCTGATGCTGGTATGTCCTCTTCAAAATAGTTTTCTGTAGGCAACAGAATGCAGTGAGCAAAGTGTTTTGCCCTGGACAGCAGAGTGCAAGCTGGGCATTGGGTCCCCTCACCAAAAGGAGAAGAAACAACCAGCCACATCTCTGGGATTCTTTGCTAGTGCCAGCTGGACTTTAAAGTGAGCTGAGAAAAGTAGATGTCAGACTACTGTGTAACCAAGAGTTCAGTTTAGAGCTAACTCTGCAACAAAGAATTACTTTACGCATTTCATCAGTGTTGCTTAAAAGAGAGGAACCTTTTTTGACAGTCTGCCCTTTTCACAGTCTGTTTGTGTTTGTCAGCCTAATTTGAGCTTTTAAAAAAATCTTGCATCAGCGTGAGTATCACAGTGGGAACTTGAGGAAGTGGAGATGCTTGAGTATCTGTCACGTAAAGGTTGTTTGTGCTCATCACCAAATGGAATGTGCATGGTTTGGGATCATTGGGTACCTCTCCTTTCTTTGGGCTGGGAAACCAGAGGGACTGACATGTCATCTCTGAGTTCTATCAGGGCAGCTCTTAGGGCCTTTTGACTAGAAGAGCATCTGTTAGTGGGGGTAAAGCAAAAAACTCACCAGCAAGACAGAAAGGGAGTAAGAGGCATTGCAAGTTGTTCTGTTGATAGAAGCTACCTGAAAGTGTGGAAGGACACCATCAAAATTCTAAATAATGTCTATTTTTGATCAGATTTTGCATGAGACTGGTATATGCTAAAGATTTGCTAGTATTCTTCTTTCACTTGTATTCTGCGTATTCGGCACAGTGCATTTCTGTACATTTTAGGTATCTGCTTCTCTATAATTGGAACCCTTGTGAAACAGAGTTTGTGTTTACCCCTCAGAAATCCCTTAATTGTGGATGCTGTTTCCATGCAGTAAATATGGCCCTGGAACACACCAGAATGTACACAATGTCATGTACCACAGCTGGCAGACCTCTTTGAGCTAAAATTGTATAGCATTTCTTTTCTTCTTTTACCGCTATGTCTTCTAGTACGTATGTGAAAAAAGCTTCACCTGTCTGCCTTGAGCATTTCACCTGAGGCTATCCCATCTCAGCAGTTGGGGTGAAAGCAGCTACATTTTTGCCATAAAACACAAATTATCATTTTTCTTCCATCGAAGTCGTCTTCTGTGATTTCATCTTTATGACCACTGCAGTCCAGCAATATTATCGTTGATGATCAGGCAGTTGTTCTAGGAATGTGCATGAAAATAATTTTACCCTCTCTGTAACATGCAGTCGACCATTACTGCTGTTGAAATAACATATGTTTTGATCTCTGCTGTGTTTGTTTCTCTCACCATTCAGTCAGGGCTCAAAGGTGACAGAAAAGCAGATTGTCCTTTAGTTTAATAGGTTGCCCTGCTGTTTTCCAATGCAGAGATCCCTGGCTTAATTTATTGCTGGAATGGATTGCTTCCAAATAAGGATAATCCCCCTCATGCTGTTTCTTCACTTGGTTACCTTCCTGTTCCTTTCACTGGCAACATCCGCCTCTGCAATTCTGGCTTATTCTTGCCAGAAGACTCTTATTCATTTGCTGTGTTTATTGTAGTTATGGTCCTAAACCCGCTATCTTCAGTAGCTTAAAACTTTCTGAGACAATTGCTTCAGGGGCTTGAACTTTTTGATCATCTTTTCAACCCAAAAGTGAGTTCCAGAAGAAGAAGAATCTGCTTGGCTATGTTGCTAGTGAGGATTTTGAAGACATGACTTTTTTTCTTTTTTTTTTTTTTTTTCTTTTCTGGCTAAACACATTGAAAATAATTACTTTGTGCTAGTTCGACTCCTGCTTGCACAAGAAAGTGCCAGAAGTCTGTTATCATGAAATTCCTGCAGGAAAGCTGCACATAACGCAGAGGCATCTCTCATAGCTGCTCTTTAATAAAATTAGATGTTTAATCTGGCTTAATGTATCTCCTTGGCCCTTGAGGCTAGACCCTGTCTTTCAGCAGGGTGCCTGTGTCAGTAAAGAGTGAGAACCACTTCTGAAAGAAATGATTGGGTTTTACCTTTAAAATGTCAAGTTCTCTCAGATCTGAGGTGGCTTTGGCCCTCTCTACTCCTGTCTGTCCCACTGCTACACTTCCTGCACTCATGTTACTGTAGAAAAGATATTAGAGATGAGAGAGGTAGAACTCCAAGTTCAGAGTGAGTGGTTGCAGAGCCCAGTACAATCTGATTTTGTTTCTCATTCCCAGAAAAAGCAAGTAAAATAGTATGTGATTATAATTTTTTTTTTGTGGAGACTTCACATCCTTTGTTCCTCTCTTTTTTTCCTGTTTGTTTTGGGGGTTGTTTGTTTCCATTGGTGAGGGAACAAGGGCATTAGAAGGGATGTTAGAGTTCTTGAAATGCAAGAAAATTCAAGCAAACTTGTGGAAGTCGATTGCTACTTTTCACACAACAATTTTGAGGTTCACAGTGGAAAGGCAATGAGTCTCACTAGCAGTCTATAACTCAGTGTTATGGCACTGGGAAGAAGCACTGTAACATAATTTTAAGTCTATGCAAATTTAATTATCAGAAGCAATTCATTTATGCCAGTAATTTTCCACAAGGAGCTCTTCTTCTAAATAGAGGCTGAAAAGAGAGTGTGAGAATGAATTTAAGACAGAGACAACTTGCTGCCTAACTTCAAGAAATGTTCTTATTCGAACACCTCATGTGCATATAGTGCCATGCTCTACCAGACCCTTGCCTCCCTCTGTGAGGGGCCCAAGATAAGGTTGCTCTCTGAACCTTGGCAGAATTAATTTTTCAGCTCCTGCATGATTATTGTTTTCACTGGAAAGCTGCATCAAAAGAGCTATTTGTTGCTCAACTACTGACTGTATTGACAAGGGGTTTGATGTTTTTTCATACTCAACCTGCACTGGCGTTCTGCCGGGCAGCAGCTGTGTTAGCATGGCAGTCAGCTTTCCTGCTTTAAAACCAGTGACAGGTGTGCTGTCTCAGACCTCCACACTGGTCGTTGGAGGACTGATTGAAATTTGAAGTTGTGCTCTTCCTGTCTGGCCTTTTGACAGAATGGCTTTAAAATCTGAAAGTTGCCCTGTCACCAAGGGACAATGCAACAGGTCCTGGATAAGAAGGCACCATGGAATGGGAAGGGACTGCTCACCTGTAGGGCAAAACAAACTCATTGATACACAGGAGACTTCAGTCCCTGTGACTTTCAACGTCTTCCACACCATCAAACTGATAATTCAAAGAGATTAAGAACTGAAGGGAACATATGATATCCATTTAAAGCCAAGACTTCAGATTTAATGAAGACTGTATCAGAATGAGATATGATTCAGATATCAAATTACATTTGTTTAGCCCAACACAGCTTAATAAATCACAGCAACATTTAATAAATATTTATCTTCTTTTAATCACCAGTTAGTGCTTTTCCTGGTCTCTCCATTCCCTTAATGGCTCATTCCTGTATTTATTAAATGTGATTTCCATTTCTCAAATAATCAATACATCTTTTTATATTTTATAATTTGGGCAGCTTTACTGAACTTTGGTGAGATTTAATTAAGATTAAGCTTTAATCTTTAATTTCAATATATAAATTACCCTGCATTCTCTATTAAGACATTATTTGGTAACCTCATTTGGTTTGAAATCTTGACTGGAAATGTGGCAAGCTCAATAGTAGTTGCAGTACAAATGTTAATGAACTTCAGGAGAATCTTTGGATCAGAGGAGGAACTTGACGGCAATTACATCTTCTTACCTTATGTAAGTATGCAGTTAATAATGTGAAATGGGCAATAAGGAAGGTAGATTCTGTGTGGCTGACAAAGTTTTTATTTGCATGAGTATCTGTTACAGCATTAGAAGTCAGGGTGAGATCAGTTAAAAAACAGCAACCTGTGGAAATTTTAACACTTGTAAATGATTACTCAGGTGCCACATAATGTGTGGCACATGGGGAGGCTGTGGGCAGGGTTGAGTCTAGCAGAGTATTTTCTATGCCACTTGCCCATCCCTGCTAAAGCACATGGATTCAGCCATGGCCAAGTAGTTGGAGGGGAGACAGTAAGGTGCAGCTGATGGGAATGGCTCTTCAGCTCTTGGCAAGATCTTGATTGCCACCAAAATCTTCCAAAACTGATGCTGTGCAGCAGTTCCATACTACCTTCTCTATCAGTATCAGCTCCCTAATTTAAAATAATATCAATCTGTAAAGCTCTACAGGTGGTTGTCAAAGTACAATTTACATTCAGGGCACATACATTTTGTGGCCCTCTGCTTGACACATGTACACCATGGATCTCATCCACTTGCTAGCTGCTATCCTTTTCATTAAAAAAAAAAAAAGAACTAATAAAAAAATCACGCAGAGGAATGCAATATAATGTTGTGGGCATTTTGTCACAACTTGGGCACGCACCTGGATCCTGGGGAAAACAGGTTTCCATAGTACAAGGCAGGGCTTATGTTCCCAAAGAGACTCCAGGAGTTGATATTCAAGTCAGAGATGTTTGAGTCCAGCCAGAAGCTCATATTGTTTCATAACTTTGGCATTGTTGTTTTGTTTAATATTGGTCAGAAGTTAAATTACTTTTTTTACTTTTCATTTGGTTTGGTTTTTGGTTTTTTTTTTTTTTTCCCTCTGGGAAGGTGAAGGCCCCTGCAGAGCCTCCTGATGTGCAGAAAACTTACTTTGGTTTACCTATAGAACCAAGGATATAATTGCTAAAAAAGCCATAAGGATGAATGTAATATTTATAAAGTTAATGCACTGGTCTTTGAATGTTCCATGCTTCTGTAACATCTGTCATGTATCAATATAATAGTCACTGAATTTTGCATGACTCCAGAACATCATATCTGCTGTGGCCCTGTCTAGCAACCTACTGCCTGGAATGGTCAAAGTGCTCCCCTTTCCATACCTACATCTAATATAAGGTGGGATGAAGGCCCTCCTGACTCCAACATGGGTGTCACTCTTGCACAAAACTTCATAAACTGATTCAGAATTCTCACTTGACAAGCATTTATCCTTGTAATATTACCCGGTCTTTAAATGCTACTCACATGTTTTTTAAAAGGGCTTTAACTCCTTCTGCCCTTGTCTGTCATGTCTTCTTGATGTTCCCTTCTCTAACTGTACGAATGTTGCAAGATACAAATTCACGTGCTTCTTCCTTCTTTTTATAGACTTTTGCAGCACAGACATATCTCACCTGGGAAACAGACACCGTTTTTAATTAGTGAAGGGCTATCCACCCCTCTGGTTTTATCAATGTCACTAAGTGCGATATAACTCATCACTTAAGCTTACTTTGTTGCTCCCTTTTAGGGACCATTCTCCTTCCACTCATATCTAGGTACATCGGTGTTGGAAGTGGAGGAGGTTATCTGAGGAACTTTCCTTCCCTGTCTTCATCACTGGTGCTGTAATGAGCTATCCCTCAGACTGGAAACAGGTTGAGAAGAGCAGACCAGGACACAGAATGGTATCCTTGGTGTTGCTACACAAGCTGTTTCTGAGCAATAGCATCCCAAACTCCCTATTCTATTAGCTTTTCCATCAAAAGGCAACTGTGTGCCTATGGACATGAGGAAGGAGAAGAATTTGTTTCCTCCAGCTCCTCTAAGTCCTACAGTTTGCTACCCATCACAGGTTTTGAAAATGCCTATAATGAAATTGTTTGCAGTAGCAAAGAGCTGGTCTTGATCCAGACATACTTTAAAAAAGCTGGTTTGGACTAAAATACTGCTTTTTAGTGTAGTCAGCAAAACTGAAGTCAGTGGGGGAAAAAAAGTATAGCTATATGAGATTCAACAGATTAGGTGCATTAATCCAACACCCAGGGTAATGTTCAAGTTGAATATCTAAAACAGAGTACTTTTCAGACTACTTAGTACTGCCTTCTCTCTGCCTTGAGGCTCCTCAGTGGTGTCTTGCAGAGAGTAGGGAGCTTGAAAGGTGGTTGGGTTGTCTTACAAATATGGAGTCCCAGTATGTGATAGTGTCTGGCTGTGATCAGCCTGTGGAACCATTTGGGGCTGAAGCCCTGCAGTGTGAGGAATAGTGTGTTGGAGGACGTTTGCTGGGTAGCAGACTGGACATTTGGAATTATCAAGCCTACAGTATCCACATTAAAGTCCTTTATTAATGGAACCTACTTTGCTTGTTTGAAAGAGATACTCTGTAAGGTTATAGACCTGATCTAACAATAGTGGGAGTACATTACATGACTCTTATCTCATTGCTGACATCAAGGTGCCATTTGGGTTTGGGTGAGTTGGTTGTGATCTTGTAGCAAGAGCTCTGACTTAGGCTTCTGTGTATTTTTGCCTTGGTTTGTCTCTCTGCAGTCACAGGGATACTAGAAGAACAATAAATTATAGCAGGAATGAATACTCCCTTCATTAACATTTCCCCAAATTATTAGTAGTCATCACTTTGAAAATAGGGGACCCGGAGGTTGACATCTGTCCTCTGTCATCAGAGTATGCTGTGTGATTTTGGGGAGTTTGTCTGTAGATTTTGTAGACTAAACAGTTCAGAGAAAATATGAAAGGTTAAAGAGGAGGAGATGGCTGCCTAAGTGGGGGGAATCATTAAAAGCAATTAATGTAGAAAAAAAGTAGTTCATCAACAGCAAAGCAAGTGAAGTTCTGTCTGGCCAGCAAGCTGTCTGCATCTATGACTGCTCAGCAGCTGCACACTGACATTTTGTTGTGCATATTCTACAGCTACTCAGTGCTAAGGAGAGGATGCTTGGGGAGAAGCAGAGATGGAATACAGCAGACATTTGAAGGGAATTTTGGATAGATATAGCAAGAAAAAAATCACATTTTAGGTAAAGTTGACAAACAAGGTAGGAACACCATGAGCTGGGCACTGGGAAGCATCTTCCACCACATTAGGGCACTCAAAGGGGAAAGGAGGCAAGCAGTTGTACTGTAGGAGATTGTCTTTCCCTTTCCCACCCCTGTGTGCAGGTTGAGGATGAATGGCCTTGCCTTCTACATCCTGTAAGGATGATTGCTGCTGTGCTATGCCAGCTGCATGGCTGCCAACCTCTTCTAATTTGCATGTAATGTATGGCAAAGCCATAATGTCATTACATTGCATAGCTCTTGCCAGAGACCACTTTCAGAAGCCTGCTATGAAGTTTCTGGCTCTGACTCCACAGCATTAGTTACCCTATAAGCCCCTTTGGCATTGAGCTTCCCAAATCAAGACCAGATGCCAATTACTTTAATGAGGCTGCAGATTCTAAAAAGGACACCCCACCCACACACCTTGCCTCTGGCTACTGTTTCCCTGGGAAGAGGCACAGGCAGTTTTGACAGACACTTATTTTTTTTTGCAATGAAGCATGCAAGAACATGTGGGGAAAGACGGAGACTTCACAGTTGTCTGTAGCTGAGAAGAAAAAGGCAGCTTGATGCAACTGACTTGGATGTCTTTGGCTGACAGATACCATGTGAGTTGTGCCTCATGAATGCAGAACAGCCTGGTGCCTTCAAAGTATACCAGATGCAGAGGTATCAATTTCCTGGAAATGCTACTGTTGTTTGACTTCCTTCTTGTTATTAACACTATAACTTCAGCGAGAAATCTGGTTGTGAGATAGGGACACAGTTAGGGAAGGTTTGGATTGAGGGTGCTGGTTATCCAAGTGAAGGGTTTGGAACTCATGCCTGTAGATGCTTGGAGGGAACTCAGTGTGGACTAGCCAGGATTTTGTTGTGCTAAGGCTCTACCAGAGGCAAAGCCCTCCATGGACATGCCTACAAGGGCTTAAAAATGCTTCAGCTCTCACAACTATGGGTCTGGCCCCCTTTCTGCGAAAGGGGAAATGACACATTTTGAAGGAGGTCACAGGCTGTGTGCTCTTGCCCAGGTTCACTCCCTGGAATGCAACATAGACCCTCCTCATTAGAGAAGACTCACCCCAGCCACCAATGGGTGATCAGCCCTCAAATCTGCGAGGATTGCCAAATAGTTACAGATCCATCCTTTCCAGGCAAAATTACCATTCAAAGGGATGCAATTGCATCTCCATTGCAAACACTGGGACAAGGAAATCCCATTTTGTTCAGATATTTTGATTTGTATTGTGTAGCACAAGAGGACGCTGGTCCATAATCACAGAGCTTGAGTGCTGCTGCAATCCATCTGTTGAGATGGTGACAGTGCATAAATGAAAGAAATCCACTGAAATCAGTGGAGTTGTTTCTGCTCTCGTGGGACTGAGGCCAAGGTGGGAACAAGGATCAGAGTAACACTGTTATTGTGGAGTGATTAATTTCCTTTGCCTGTACCTCAGTTTCTCCATCTGTGAACCTGTTGAGGACATATATTTGCTATGTTGCATTGTGTATTTAAGGTTGCTGTATTGTCTGGAAAAGGTGGTTGTAATCCTCAGATGTTGTGGGATTGGGAAGGATTATCATCATTATTTCTGACAGGCAGCTATAATTCATCTTTACTTACCAGACCCCTATGGTAGTTATATTGTGAAATGAGTAAAGGTTATTTCAGCCTGGGAATCATGTGAGCTTATTTGTTGTTGAGCCTGATAATAAATTGGATCCAGATAGTGTTGCCTGAGCTGTGCAAACAGAGAAAATTTCATGATTCTTAATTTAATTTGTGTTTTCTATTTCACACTATTTGTATTCTCTCAAAGTCTAAAAACACTTCTTCACCATTTGATCTTGACTTTTTCCATTTGATGAATGGCGATTATTTCCTCTTCTCCTTTCCTGAATATTTTTCTCCGTTTTATATGAAATATGAAACAATGACTTAATTAAGTCAGTCTCTTGAAAGTAAAGCTTTTTCAAGTTATTTTAAGCTCCCTCCACTGGAGGCTTCTGCAACAGCATTGGAGAATGAAGTAACTTGGGATAAATACCACTGGACTTGGTTTTTATGCTGTGCATTCCTGTAAGAATTATACAAAAGGGCGGTGGTGTTTATCTTTTCTTTAGGTCCAGCATTTTCTGTGATGAGATCTTAAAGCATTTGACATGCACTAATGGCTTAACCCTCACCACAGACCTTTGGGAAGCAAATACAGTGTTTTCAGAGCAAAATATATGGCTCCGGTTAAGAAGCAACCTTAAGGGATGGACCGAGGAATAGGATGAGAGGAGAAATTCAGGATCATGGTGAAAGCTGCACAGAAGTTTCTTGCACCATTTTGAATGAACAGCAAATGTAGTAGCAGAAGAGACGTTGTATTGTCCAAACTGAGAAAGACAGGAAAACGAATCAAATGAAAGGCTCACAGGATTGAATGAAATAAATTCACAAAATGCAAGTATTTGTCACACCACCTTTCCTCCTAATTGTCACTACTCACTCTTTTATCCCATGCCTTCTGCTCAGAAAGACTTGTTAAAATCCTGTTGCGTGTTCACCTGCAGTGAAATCACTCTTGGAAACCTGCTGCTTGGATGTTCCTGCGGGCCACCCTGGTCCTCCTCACCTTTTCACAGAGGCTTAGGAACCCTCCCTTTGCAGGGAGAGCTTTGCAAAGGTGTGGATGAGCATGCAGAGAGAAAGCTGCATCTCATAGTGGGTTTTTCTTCATTTTTGCATATGGCTTCTACTAGCTGTGTAATAAACCAATATTGATGAAAGAGGTCATTTACCATCAACTTAGTTTTCTGCAATGAGCTAATGTTTAATTAATGTGCAATAACTTTTGTAACCAAATGTATGCTTTTAGATTTACTATAAGGGACAGCAACTTAAGTGGCCAGTGACTGCAAATGTATTTATTAAGGTTTAAACATGTGTAAATAATGAGTTTGTGCTTATTTGCAGACCTGTTAAACTACAGTAAATATGCTATTTGTCAATTGGTGGTTAATTAACATCCATTAGTTCTCCATTAAGAACGCAGTTTGGAGTCCGAATTTCCTTGCTTTAGTACTGACTTTGAATTAGGGCTGTATGTTTTCCTCTTCATACACAGCAGTTTTCAAAATCCGGTGCCAGTCCTTGGAACTTACTTTGCAAGGCAGGAGGTTGAAAAAGGGAGAAGGGGTATTTTATTGCCCAACATCACAGCAACTATTTAGGAACTAGGCAGCTTCCTTCTTCACACATCTTCCAGACTTTTGTAGCAAGTGCAAGTTATGGAGTTGTCCCAAGTGTTTAATGCTTTCATGCCTCTGTGAGGATTTTAGGACACAGTGCAAGAGCTGCTAAGGCCTGCCTGGACGATGCATATGGGGCCGATCGTAGAGGTCCCGTTTAATCCCCCCAGAAATTCCCAAGGTTGACATTCCTGAGTGAAAGCTTTTGGGGGCGAGGTACAGGGAGTATCCCCTCTCAGCCGGCCGCTATGCCAGCAAGCAACCACAAGGTGACACTGTCCCAGTATATTATTTATGTTTTGAGAGAGCAGCGTGTAATTAATAAATTTCGCATAAAAGATGGTTCTAAGCATCAGCGTCTGCTCCCTGTTTCCTAATTGAGAATTAAAGGTCCGAGGCATGCCTCGTTCACTTGTTATATCTAGAAATTAGGGAGATTTTCAAACTACCTTAAATTTCAGATGATTGAGTATGTTGCTTGCAGGTAGAGCTGGGGAAAGTCCTGTTTCTTTCTTCTGTTATGCAAATACACAAGTAGAGAAATATAGGCCTGAGAGGCTTTTTACAAGGTAGGCTTTTACCCAGAAACATTTATTTATTTATTTGCTTATTTATTTATTTGATGCTCTGCTTATTTGTTGGAATTGGTTTTGGATGGTTTCATTGAGTGAGGTTAAGCTGTGCCATAGGTGCAACTCAGGTGTAGAGTTAATAACTATTGCTGTAGATCTGACACACATGTGAACAGCTAATACAATAAGCATCTGGAAATGGGGCACCATATAATGTCTGTTACATTTTACAGTCAGACATGGTATCAGAAGCCTCTGTGGAAAAAAAAAAAAGATCTGTAAAGTACACTAAAATCCAGGTAAAAGATATTTTTGTAAGAGCAGACGCTGAACCTGATTTTCCCCATGTGGCTGTTCATTTACATATGGCCATCTTGATTTACCAGGTCAGGTTTAAAGAGTTATCTGGGTTGTTTGTGTATGTAATCATGAATAATCAGCTGAACCTGATACTTTCCAGCTGTCACATGCTCTGTGCCTGCAAATATCTACTTTGGTTTTAATAACATTAGCTAAATTGGTGGAAATATTAACTGCTTCCTGTTGATTTCTCCCTCATGGACCTGCAGTCTGCCTGTGGTTTGTTGCTCTGAAATCATTAAAGGGACAGTCAGAGAAAACAATGTAAGTTTAATGAGCTCAGTCTTGTTTGATCAGCTATCAAAGTCCCCCCTTCAGCAGCCTTGTAGTTGGGCACACCAAGATAAATTGTCCCTGTGTGTATGTGTAAGGGGAGCACAAATGAAGCCATGAAACACTCAGGCCAGGTAAGGAAATGCAGTAAATATAAACAGGCTTTCCTAGAAAAACAGCTTGCTCAAGCTCCATTTGGTCCCATGCACATTTCCAGCCTCCCTGGGAAGGAAGCTTTTTGTGGTAATTGACATGGTAGCCAGGTGCCTTATCAATAAGCATCTGGTTATGTAACTTTTGGCAAGTTATATGTGCAGCTTTGGTTTGAGGTGAGACACCTGTAAGTAGCAATCATGACTTGCCCTCCTCTTCCCTGACAATTCTAGAGGCAGTGAGGAATGTTTTGATGACGTTTTTCTGCAGAACATCATGACAGGCAGGCCCAGCCTTAGGGAAGGAGGGGGACAGGCAGTACCTAATGAATAGAGCTACCAAGTTCAGTGAGGAAGCATGAACTACAGCTCCCAGGAGGCAATCCCTTCTCACAGGCAGATGTATTGTTGAAAGACTCAAACCAAAATGCATTAAATTCAGAGTGGCAAAACATTTGGCTCCATCAAAACCAGCAACATCTTCTAATCAACCTTGGCATGTTATTTAAGCACTCTTGATTTCGGAATTTTTTAAAAAGTATTTCAACTCTTATCTCTAATTTAGAATTAATACCTGTAATGAAGTTGTTGGAATTTTCCACAAGGAAAAAGTTCTGATTCGTTTTTTTCTGAGCTCAGCTTTAAAAACTGAGGTAGCTGCACTTGTTTCTGTGAAGTGCTTTGATATCCATGGATGAAAAGAACCATAGAAGTGCTAATTATTGTCATACTGGTTTTAATTATTCTGTCATACTGATGGAGCAACTGCCAGTTTTCAGCCAGCAATATTTTTTACAAGATGTTGTCCAGTCCACAGTTTTCACAGAAACAGTCAAATACTTCTTTTTAATTGTTGTAAAAGAAAGAAAGAAAGAAAAAAAACCAACCAAACTCTCCCTCCTCAGCAGCTGCTACAGTTCTCTGATGAAAGTTCAAATCTGCCTGCATTTGTACAGAGTGTTAGTATCAGGATGTTAATGAAGAGAGGAGAGATGGAAAGCTCCAATTTAGATAGATAGATAGATATTTAGATATTGCAGAGAAAACAATGGGAAGAGTTTCTCTGGGTGAGAAGCTCTGAAATTTGCTGTCTACAATGATTTCAAGTGGAAAATGTGCTTCCCAAAAATTCAAGAAAGGTATGATGTTCACATCTATTATTATTGCTGTTCCTGTTATTTGAAGTACATTTTATTATTTCTCTGGGAAGTACTGTATTTCCAGTCAGCTCAAACCAACTCAGCTGAACTGCTTAATTCAACTAGTTTAAAGAAAAACTTTGTTTACGCAGCAGTATCACCAGTCCTCATGAGAGCTGTAGTTTAAAGGCCTCAGTGCTCTTATCTTTTCAGCCATTCTTCCTGGCTGTGCTATAACTGCTTTGAGGCACCCCTTGCTTCATCCAAGGCCAGTGTCATGCCAGTGGAACCCCACAGATACACTGGAAGAATATGTTTATCCCTGCAAAACTACCCAGCAAAAATCTGAGTGGTTTCCCTGAGGTACTTTAGCAAAGGCATAGCACCTGGTGAGACAGTACTGACTGGAGTTTAATGCATAAGGGAGAATTTAGGGCCAGGCAAACAAACACGCACAAGCTTATCTGGTGTGTTCTGTTCTCGTGGCTGAACTATCAGTGTCATGATTTCACTGAGGGAAAGGAACTGTGCAGTGACTGACTGTTAGTGACTGGCCTTAGCTACAACCCAAATATGAACCAGGACATCTGTGGAAATGGTCCAAAGCCATTCATATTACACAGCCATTCCCCAGGGATAAGAAGTTGCCACCTAGTAAGGACATTTTGAGTGGGTAACTCAGCTCCATGGGTGCTGCATTTTGGAGGAGGCTCTTTCTTTCTGTGCAATTTATGGGAATAAGATGAAGATGTGCAGAATGCTTCATAATTGCATTATTCCAATCTAAATTAAAAGCTCTTGCAGAAGATGTCACTTCCCTCACTGTCATGGCTTTGTATGTCCCTATGTCAACAAACATATCTAGGGCAAACAGTGACTCTTCATGACTGACAGAGGCAGCTGGTCTCCAGAAAAAAGTAACAGTGGTATCCTTTGGGGAAGAGACTTCCAATCCTGCTCTGGCAAACGAGATGTCAGACCAGTGAAACACAGAGATGATTTGCTTTTTTCCCATTTGCACTCTGTTTGCTTTCTGATTATTTCCAGTGATGTAGTCTAGTTCCTCAAAACCAACATGATTCAGCAAGTGGAAACCTAAGCAAAGCCTTAAACACCCAAGTCCTTCCACACACATATTCTTTGTTCTACTGTTACTTAAAAAAAAAAAAAAAAAAAAAAAAAAAAAAAAAAAAAAAAAAAAAAAAAAAAAAAAAAAAAAAAAGTCATTTATGTAAAAGCCTTTGATGCAGCAAGCCACAATATTGTGTTGGGGTTTATTAATATGAAGCAGAAAGATTTTGCCTGTCACTACAGTTACTACTCAGTTGTTGTCTGAGGATTATGAGGCTTTTAAATAGATAATATGCAGTTATTTTTTCCTGTTCTGGAGAGAACCTGGTGGTTCTCCGTGTGAGTCAGCTATAAAGCAGAGGAAGCACACACAGTGAATGTGTCACCAGGGCCTTAATAGCCTTTTTTAGACTCTGTGATGGTTTTTGGTGCCTGACTAGGCACCTCTGTGCCTCACCAACTAGGTCTCTGGCCTGGTGACATGTGGGTGACTGCCCTACCTAAGCAAGTGAAACAGCTGAAGAAAAAAATAACTTCTTTGGCCACCTGAGTGCAGAAACAGCACAAAGGAAGCAATGAATATATGGGGACTAGCCCTTTCTCTGAAGGGACAGTTGGTATAGTTAACGTTCTGTTGTACCTCAGAGACAGGTACAATGAATTTCTTTTGGAATTCATGTTGAAAACCTAAACTGAAGTAATGTAAAAGTAGCTTGTAGACTTGGGGAAATTCTTACAAAATGCTACCATTTAGGAAAGAAAAATCAGGATGGATGCACAGAGGTAGAGGGACAGGTAGCATTTTCTTTCCTACTCATGGTCAGATGTCATGAACCAAAGCAAGACAACTTCAGGATGAGCCTCAGTTTGTCTGTGGGAATTGACATGCAGCAGCTGAAATTCTGCCAGCCTGCACCTCCTTGTACCCAGGACCAGGTCCATGCTGTAAATTTTTGTTACTCTGGTCACAGGCATGAGGAAACGCGATGCTGAATGTGACACTACAAGAGCCAAAGTGCAGATGCAGCTCCCTGGCCTTTGCAATCTTTTTGCCAAGAGTGTTTACTGGAGGAATGAAGAGATAGGAAGTACATTACCACCACATCAGCAGAATGTCAACTTAGGATGGCTTTGCCAACATAGCTAAACCTTTAGGTCGTTCTCACGGGAGCTCTAAGGTGAAGCTGTCTTTGGGGGCATTTTACCAGTCTAATGCAAACAAGGCAGTATGATTTTAGCATGTGTTAAGTATAATGGCAAGAAGGAGCTTGAAGTTTAACTAATTGATTTTTAATACATCATGGAAGCATGCTGCCTTATTTGTGCTAAGCTGTTAATATACATTAGCTAGTTAAATACATGTTCTTTGCACTTCTTAAATCCCAGTATGAACAGAACAGGTAAGAATTTTTTTTTTTTTAAATAACATCTCTTCCAAGTTAAAATCCTAAATGCAGGCACTGATTGGAATTTTCCAGGGTTTTTTTTTTATGAACATAAATATTACTGTGCATTTTCTGTATTTTCTTTTAAGGATGTCTGATGAGGGAATAAGAAGAAACGTTTCTACATTGGTTTTTCTTCTTTACTTCTTATTGCTTATATTCCAAATGTTGTTAAGAAATAATGGGAAAGCATTAATCATCTCTCTGTCTGGTCTAAGACAAAAGGAGAATCTATAAACCATACTGAATGCTTTGTGGGTTTTCTGAAACACTTCCATGTCTTAAACTCTATTTCCCTATTCTTTAATTGTCCAAAATTTTGTATTCTGACTTAGTATTAATTGGCAGTAGTTGCTTTATTTGCCAGATGAGTCATCAAAACAGCTTTGTTTCTTTCAGAGGGATGTTAGAATTTGGCAATCTCTTTCACTCTGGTGAAATAATCAAGTGTTGGGGTTTAACCCAGGGTTTAACCAAGGCGGCAATCAAGCACCACCTGCTGCTTGCCCACCTCCCCCTCACCCTGGTGGATGGGGAGGAGAATCAGGGAAAAAAATAAGACTCATATGGGTTGAGATGAGAACAGTACAACAACTGAAACAAAGTAAAATACAATAAAAATAGTAATGAAAAGAAGAGAGAGATAAAAACCCAAGAAAAACAAGTGATCCACATCTCAATTGCTCACCACTCACTGACTGATGCCAAATCCATCCCCAAACTGCAATCAGCCCTCCTTCTGGGTGACTCCCCAAGTCATGTGTCAACTGAGCATGATGTTCTATGATATGAAATATCCCTTTGGCCAGTTGGAGTCACTTGTTCTGGCCATGCTTCTCTTTTTTTTTTTTTTGTGCTTCCACTAGTAGAGCATGGAAAATGGAGAAGTCTTTGACTTATGGGAAGTACTAATTAGCAACAACCGAAATATCAGTGTGTTATCAACATTATTCTCATACTGAACCCAAAACACAGAAGTGTTCCCCACTGAGAAAAAAAATATTCCATCCAAAACCAGGACACTGAGGAAGACTAGAGCTTTAAGATGATGGGAAAAGTTGTCTTGAACTTCTGGATTCAGGGAATCAGACAAAGTTGAGCAGCTTGTTCATCCTTCTACGATTTGCCATGAGATCTTCATTAGCTCAATAATCATATTCTAATCACAAATGTTTTTCTGTGTCTCAACCCCATCCATCTTTCTTGCAGCTATCCAAACACTTGTCACCTTTATGGAAAGATACTACAAGAACTAGAAACAATGGACACCGCCTTCACATTGTAAAAGCTTTTGGCTGCAGAGCTAAGGGTCATCTGTCCAATACTGATGGCATCTTGAATCTTTCCCTAGGCAGTTGAATACATCTAGCAATCTAGAAGCATACTGCATGTTCCCCAGTCATCAAGACATTGACTCCATCCTGGCCAATGTGTTCAAACACCATGTTTTAAGATTGGCTCCTGAAAGTGAGGACACATTTAGGAAGTTGAAGAACCATAATGGAAATTATAAGGAAGACTTGATTTTCAGGTGAAATAGGGGGTTTTTTCCCTTTCTCTCTGAGCCAATTGGTTTATTTTCTTTAAGCACTGCTTCCGACAAAATACCATAGAGCTTAAAACTTAATATTTGTCCTATTCAGTCATCCCAGTAGGTTGGAATATGATGTATGCTGGTCTCACCTTGCTCATACTCACGCACACACAGAGCATAATGGTGGCACAGGCCTCTTTCCAGAAAGGACTGCACCCTGACCCTCCTTCACCAGTTTCTTTCCTCACAGACTTCCAGTGCCTGGAATATCCCCTACAGCTCTGTTGTGCTGTGTAGGTGAAGTGGGAAGGGTTCACCTTGTGTGAAACCTAAATCTTTTGTGCAATTCTCTGTGGCAATAAGAGCAAACCAGCTTCCAGTCCAAAGATTTAAGTAATGACACGTTGCTTTCCTGTGTATGAAGAGAACTTCTGCTTCATGGGACTTTCTCATTGCAGAGCTTTGAGGGACTACAGGCACATTATATATGGTGTTGATATCTTGCAGTTTCCTTCGGATATTTTTGAGCATTCATGGCCTTTTCTCTGCTTCGATCAGCTGTGCTTGATTTGCACAGTGGCATAGAGAGAGCTGTTCAGTATGAGCCATTACCAGAGTCACCAAATCATAGAATGGCTTGGGCTTGAAGACACTGTAAAGGTCATCTATTTCCAACCCCCCTGCCATGACCAGGGACACCTTTCACTAGCACAGGTTGCTCAAAACCCCACCCAACTTAGTCTTGAATCCTTTCAGGGATAGGGCATCCACAGCTTCTCCGGGCTACCTGTCCAATGCCTTTCTACCTCACAGTAAAGAATTTCTTCCTAATATCTAATCTAACCCTACTCTCTTTTAGTTTAAAGCCACTGCTCCTTGTTCTATCAATATGTGCCCTTGTTAAAAGTCCTTATTCAGCTTTTTGTAATCCAGCTCAGAAGAATGTAAAAGCAGCAAGGGCCATTCAGAGGTTTTCTGTCACCTCAGTAAATATCTGCATGATGGCTCTCAGCATTCATTTACAGACATTATTTTTAGCAAAATACTTAAATTTCACTTCAGCTTCACTTGTGGTTCCCTTGTCTTTAGTTGTGTGTTATTAGTGCAGACGCATTTGTGTGATGGTTTACAGTGCACAGTCAAGTCTTGTATCAGCAGCGGGATTCAATGGGCAAATATTTTTGCACAGGTATCCCTGCTGCTTTTTGAACCTTGAATGTCACTCACAGATAGCTTTAAGCTGTGGAATAGAGGCTGAAAATTTCAGCTGGTGTGAACAATGCATCCTCAGTGCCATCAGAGGTATATTGTGAACAAGGCATCGGCTTTATGTGAAGCACTTGTCACTTACCAGCAGTGGACGGATTTGCTTCAGAAGGTCTCAAACAACAGAGTGTGATCTGTATGGGATACATGGCTTGTGGCTAGCAGTTTGATCAGTGTGGCTTCTCAGTGCCTGAGTTTTATTGTCAATTGAACAATAGCAATAAGACTGGCAATTTGTAATTACAGCATATTCAGCTAGTCCAGATATTTCCCATTCTTGTGCATCCATGTTTGTCTGAGGTCAGATGAAGACACTTTTAAAAAAACTTACTACAGTATGTGTTTTGTTATGTCCTTTAGTAGATGAAATGTCTGGAATTAATCCATAATTCTTGAGAGCCAAATCAGTCTGAACCCCTGTACCCCTTTTTCAATAGCTAAAAATCCCCTTTCTGCTCACTGAGTGCATAACAGATTTTCCTGTATGGTCTTCATGTGTCTATTGGCTCTGGAGGATTGGCTCAGCTGACAATAGGACAGAGACAGGACATATCATCTCTCTCTATGACATTGTGTCCTCTTGGATGGTTGCTTGGTGTGTACAAGCATACAAGTGGGTACTTTGTTTAACAAATGCCAGTGACAGCAGAGACCTAAAACACAGCTCCTTCTGTGGCATCTCTTATCTCTGTGGCATCTGTTATCTCTTTAGACTGGGGTCTCTTACTGGTGACCATGCAAGTGCTTTTGGGTGTTGGAAAGCTTTCAGAGGTGAGTGTAGGTGTCCCATTGAACATCATGCTTGTGATAGAGGGAAATGGAGCTAAGGTACCTGCTTGGCTCTTTCTGTCATGTGATGCAGATACACATGGGCAGAGAGAGGATGTAAGAATATGGGCTTCCTGCTGGCATTGGTTGTTGCATTCTCCTCTGCAGAAAATGTTTCTTGAGTAAGGACCTCAGTCTGAATGCTGGTTTCACTTCATATTGTGTTCTAATAATATCACACAAGAGACATGAAATGGCTTTGATCACAGAGAGTAAATGCCACCAAATATTCTTCTCCCTGCAGCCTTTTCCTTGCTGTATTAAAAATTCATGGGCAATAGCAGCTTCTCCTTTTCAGGACTTAGCTACATCAGCAGATGGTGAGAGTGGGCAGGAATACTGGGGCATGTTGATGGACAGAACAGGGGTGTCCTGAATGAGCTAGGTGCAGAAGAAATTTGCACTTAATTTGCTTATGCTGTGTCTGTCTGAAGCCATCCAGATTCACTGTTTGTTCCTCCCTTTGATGAGCAATGAGCTTACTGGAAAATGGTTGCAGTTAAGTTAAATTGACATGAATTTGAAGGTGTGCCTTAGTTTCTGTTTGCTTTGCTCTTTGTGTTGCACTCATTCTCCAGCCAAGACCAGTTTACAGGGAATGAGAGTGAGAGGCAGACTTCAAAAAAGGAAATCATAGTCCCACAGAAATCAGTGGCAGATGTCCACTTGATTATATCCCCCTGATTCATTCAAGGGGCTACTACCTGTCAGCGCAGTCTTTGACATATCAGACACTGATAGACAAATTAGGCGTCTTCTTCCACAGAATCCTCATCACATCAATAGGTAACCCCTTGTATTTGGCAGTAAGGTATTCTCACCCAAGCCTGTAGAAGGTTTTCCTGCCAGCTCCTTTGTGCTGTACTCTCACCAAATCAAAAGTAACTCTGGTAAACCACTTTTGCCATTCTTTCTCAAAACTGTATGTGAAAGTGGTTGTCTTACCAAAAGCTCAGAAGCAGATATTTGAGTGACTTGGAGCCCTCCATTTCACAAATTCAGGCCTCCCCTTGGTTCTCACTGATATCCAAAAACATGGGATGATTCCTTGCAGACTGGTAGAAAAAGGTAAAAAGATGTTATGGACAATGATTTTGGCTAAAAAATAGATTTTCCTGGAGGACACTTGACGTAGCCTCACCCACATATGCGATAGGTGTGGTATTTGGAGTTTGTCTTCCAGTCCATTGCTCTATCAGAGCACAAGTAATGAAACATGTAAGTACCCTATTCAGAGCTCCATCTCTTCATCAAAGGTTTTCTTTGGGCCTTTTCTTATTATCTTGCTCCAGTCTGATCCAACTTTAGTGATTTTTTTTTCACATGACTTGCCTTTGTTCAGCAGCTGCTGTAGTGCACTGATCAAGCTGCTCTTTGTCCTTCCATGATCTCTGCCTGCTGGAAGAAGCTAGTAGGCTCATTACATTATTTTAAAAAATACTGGTGTGTTGTATAAATTAAGAAAGTAATAAAGTGTCACTGAAGGCCAGGACAACGCACAACCCCCAGGGGTTTCACAGGAAGTAATGCTTCCATTCCTGTGTGGGTTGTGGGTTCTTTGTTTCACAAAGCCCCTACCAGCTGCTGGATCTAACAGGTTGCTGGAGCTGAGTAAATTATGTGTGTGTGTGTGAGCATTGCTGGCACTTCAGGGCCTGAACCAGGTCAAGTCCCACACAGATTTTATGCCCCTTCAAGAGAACACCTGCTTATTCTCACTCTTGCCTGGAAGGCTTTTATAAATAGTCACCAGACTTCTCTTTTAGGATGTATGCATCCCTCATCCAGCCCAGCCTTAGCAGAGTCATAAACAGTGGTTCAGGGAAGAATTTCTGTCCCTAGAAAGGTATTGCTTTTTCTGAGAGATACTGCTTCATCTGAGCAGTTTGCAAGTTTGTCCACATTTGGGTTTGTTTGGCCTTATCCACACTAATTTAAATATGAGTTGGGATGAAATGGAATCAGGGTGGTTCTGAGATGAGGAGGAGCTGCTCCTGCAAGGGGTGAAGCCCGTAGGCCATACAGCTGCATGGCCGCTGCATCTGAGCACAGAAGTGGAGGTTCCTCTGTCCTGACAGAATGAGCTGCTGGAATCACCTCCAGCAAAATGCCTTCTCTCTCAGAGAAGTTACCTAATTTCTGCACCTTTTGGTGGGCAGGTCCTGTGTTGTTCCACCCCTGCTCCTACCTCCCCCTTTCCTATGCTTAGACTTGGACCTAAAATGGCCACTCCTGGCCCTACTTCTTTGCTATCTGGCTGATATCAAAGACAGTGATATTAATCTTGCATCTGCCAGCTCTCTTAGATGTTGCTGAAAGCATGCTATTTTCCTCTCTGGCACCAGGTGTTTGGCATTTGTGGCAAAGTATTGAACTACGAACAAAAGTGGTAAGATTTAAACATAGTATTAAGATTACAACATAGTATTTCAAGGAGATAGTATTTAATAATAGTCAACCATTTAAACAGACAAAATCATGATTCAGTTTAGTGGCTGGATGATAATAATGTTTGTGTTTAAAAAAAGAAGAAAAATTCTTAATCTGATGTGATAATTAATCATTGAACCCAAGAAGTAGGTGAGTTTTTGTGGCTTGAGGCCCGCAGCTGGATAGGATGATCTGAAAAGTCCCTTCCAGCTTTAAAATGTATGAATATGACATGGCCTGACAGAAATGGGCCATGGGAGCAACACAGGAAAGGGAGAGAAACTTGAAAATGTCTGGGTGAGAAATTTAGAGGAGAGTAGCAGAAAGATGAGAAGAAAAGCTAAAACATAAAAAAAGTTTATGTTGAAAGACTATGCATGCACTAACTCTAAATGCTGATGCAGAGACATCCCTGACCTGTAGCCTGTAATGATGATATTAACTGAGCTTGTGTGTGTGGGACAGTTCTCCTGGCTTTTCATCTTGAAGATCCGGACATGTTTTCCTTATTTTCAGATCTGAACACAGTGAAATGAATGGAAGTGTTTTCAGAAGCTTGAATTCAGGCAGGTCATAGTTTCAAAGGAAACTTTCTCTAAATTTTTGCATATAAATTTCTCTTACATGCAAGGCTTTCTGACACTGCTTAATGTCCTGATAGCACGACAAAACTTGAGAATTTTTCTTGTCTTGCTCAAGGCCTCGGTTTAAGTTTCATAAAAACAATGCTGGAGTTGTTGTAATGGATAAGAAAATGCATGACACAACAGCCTGCTGCTCTCTATTCTTTACAATAAAATTAATTCTCCAGTAATGATGGATGTGTAGAATGTATCATTTCAGCAAGACTTTGGAGCTCTCTTCAGAATCATTGCTGTCAGAGTGATTATGCTCATCCATTAGCATTGTGTGGACAACTCCATGCCAGAGCAGGTCATGGAATATGCATCAGGGCTCCACAGGATGGGTTTGACCACCTCTTAGCTGTATAAAATTCTTGTCTGCAGTGATCTATGTCCCTCACAACTGCCAGGCAGTTGTTTTGGGGCCTGTTAAGGAGTATGTTGGAAATAGGTCACTCCTGGCATGTTCTGTAGATTGAGTTTTGCAGAGGCTTTCTGTAGAGTAGTGTCAGATCATGTCAGATCACCCTGCAGCCTTCAGGGTCTGTGTGTACAATTGGAAGCTTGTGTGAGGGTCTCTGCAATGGAGCTGTAAACTTTGACATGCCCTGAGAGACAGGACAATTTAAAATGGTTAAATTAGGCATCTGCTCTGAGTGCCCTCAAGACAAGATTATTTCTCTGACTGCAGAGAGAGTCTAGGGAAATTCACTTTTTATGCCTCTGTGACTGCTTCATTAAGTAATTTACCCAAATTCACTGAAGAATTTGGACTGTCCCAGAACTTCCCAATCTTTGGGTCATCTCTCTGCTTCTGTGTTGGGCAGGACTGTTAACCACTGTAGTCACTTGTGAAGGCAATCCTAATTACTTTTGCTAAGAGCAGTAAATATTCACCAGCACTGGAGGAAAGTTTTTGGGAGATACTAGGAGTAAGCAGATAGAGCTACTGCCTTCCTATGTGGAAGTGACTTATTTAAAGACCTGTAGGGTTGAACTCTGGCTCTCCCTGACTCATCAAGTGTTATGTGACATTGGTGAAGCAAATATAAAGAGATTTTGAAGCTGTCCTCAGCGGGAGGTATGGACTGCTTGTCTAGATTTGCATGCCTAACTCCTATAGTCACATTTAAAAAACACAGGTTGACTTACTACCTTGTTCCCACAAGGAATGTCAGAATTGGGATCAGCTATTCCCTTGCTGCTGAAGCCATGAGCCAGCCTTTCCTGTGGGGACAGGTCCCACAGTTTCCCATTGGGACTGCTGCCTGGGCTGGGAGATGGCAGGCAGCTTGGCTCCCTGCCACACAGCAGCACTGCCTGAGCAGCCTGGCCTCCAGTGGTTTTGAAATGATTTGACACTCTCTGGCAAGAAACAGCTGCGGAGTCCAGTTGTGAGGTGTTGGTAAGGAAGTCACAAATGGTATTTGATCTTTCAGGGGAAAGGCAATGTGATGCTCTTGACACTACTGATGACTTTTATTCTTGTATTGTTGTATTTATATAAGACTGGAAGGGCAACTTTTAAGCAAAAAAATAAACGGTCTCTTTGTCTTGGCCCTCAAGCAGGAAGGATCCTTCTACAAATGAGTCTGTAGTTCTACAAGCACTTGCTGTGATAACAACCAGTAATTAAGGCTACAAACCATCTGCAGTACTAATTCTTTAATTCTGCTTGGTCATACTGATGAAAAAAAAAAAAAAACATCTTTTGGCTACCATTTTCCTCCTGTCCAGCTTTCAGATTTTGTCTTTAAGTAAAGGTGAAACTTTCTGAAAAGTCGAAGCACAAAATCTCTTCATCCAGTCAAAGAAGTTTTTTCTTTCAAAGGACTACACAGTTGTCTGCCTATGCAGCACAGAAGAAGATGAATTTTGCAACTTGTTTTTAGCTGGTGTAGACCAGCATAGCTCTTCTGACCACCAGCAGTGGTGGTATGTCAGCTTACAGCAATTGAGAACCTGGCCCTTGACCTCTAAATTGTCCACACCAGGGATATCAGTTGTGAAACCAGATCAGTTGCATAGCAGCAAGGTTACAAATTGGTGAAAAGCAGCTCTTGTTCTTGTACAGGAGCGAGTTCTGTTACAGCTCAGTGACCGCACTTAGAGAGAGGTGTTGTGCATGCATGTTATCATCCACAGTTATGGCCTAGCTGAGTTCTCTTGATGAAGTAAATTCTTCTACCTAATGATGTCCTTACTTCAAAGGAAGCTTGGTCTTGTTGCATTACACATCTGGATGTTAGCCTTGGCTCTAAACTTGCTCTTTTTTTCAGCATCAAAAGCCAATTTAATTTTTACACTTGCAAAGTATTCATAGAAACCATAAATATGTATTTTTCTCAAACTGCAGAATTTTTCCCTATAATAAGTGCTTCGTAAGTTTGATTTCCCATCTCTCTTCTAGCCCTGCTTTTCCTCCTTTTCTTCTACTCCTATGGCTCCCTGTATCCCAGGGACCAAAGGAGAATGGAACGTAACTGCTTAATTGCAGTAGGATGCCACCCTTGCACATCAGAGCAGAAATGTGTGCATGTAGGAGCTGCAGATGTGGAAATGAAGAGAGGACAGAGAGATCACAGCTGTCCTTCCACGGTCCCTTAATCTTCCTCATCATGTTGTGAAACCCCTTTGGCTCTTCCTCATTCCTCTCCATAACTCCTCTGCCAATGAGACAAAATTGCATTTTCTCTTCATGGCTGAGAAGCTTTGAGCAGGCTCTCCTGCACGGTGCAGCAGTGTATCTTGACTAAATGTGTTATAGCTCACAAAACATCATACGTTTTTGCTCACTGTTGCAGGTATCCCTATGTGGGTGGACTCTGCTGGCAGAGCCATTGCAGTCCCCTTAAAACTTGTGTCAGTCATGATACAGTCTAGAGTCTTGTGTGAGCAGTTTGCTTTTTTGGTATTTTTCAGAAATGCCTTTTCCCTAATTCCAGCAATATTTGGGATCAAGTCACCAGTTTTGGTGTAGCTAGTAGTGAATGAACATCAAGTGAGAACAGTTTGATTTTGTGTGGCTGTTTGTGGTGTGAGCTGACAAGCCTCACTTCAGTCCTAGAGGGCAGCCATCCACATCATACAGATGGTTGTTGCAGTTGGCATTGAGTGAAGTGCATGGATTGCTCTTTGCATTTAGTCACCTCAAATGCAAAAAAACCCAAAACAAACCCACTCCTATTTATGGACAGAATCCATGCTTTCACTGTCTCTTGGCTCTCCATGAAAAGCAGATGGCACTTCAGGTTTTTTCAGTGTCAGTCCCAAGTATCTGAAAAACTGAGCTGCCACACAGGCAGGCAGAGGTGACCTGAGTACCTGTTCTAGGGCAGCTCAGCGTGGCATATCTCAACATTATCTCCTGCCCATCCAGGACCGTGTGGAGGCTCTTTCCTTTAGCCAGGTTAGGTGTCCATACTGTGAAGTCTTCAGCTCATTCCCTTCAAAGACAGGGAAAGTAAGGATAGCCAGGCTGCCTCAGCTCATTCTGCTGCTTTCCTTCCAGCTTGGTACACAAATGAATCCTGCATCCATAGCGTGGAAATACAGATATGTTCCTGAACCTGCCATCCAAACATTTCTATCATGTCCCTGGCTGTGCTTTACAGCCTGTGCTTCTCAAAGTGTATTGCTCTGGGCCCTGTTCTCTTTAAACAGGGTTTTAGTGTTTTGCATTGGAGAGGAGGAATGTGGTACCTGTAGAGCTGGGCTCATGCTACTCCATCCATTCCTGAATGCATAGTGACAAAATCTGGTTAGTCAGGCTCGTCCTGCCTGTCCTGCACCTACCAGAAGTACTGATAAATGGCATTAAAAGGCTGCGGTATGGATTTTTGGTGTCCATGCTCTGACTGTTTACCTGCATTTTATCCTCAGGTTTTCAGAAGGTAGGAAAGTTAGGAGCCAGACCTGCTGTTTCGTTATCTGCTTCCACCAGGGGGAGATGGATCCAGAGAGTTATTTCTTCTGGGAACACATACAAAAATAACATTATTTATTTTACTCATGAGGTGCTCTCCTAGGATTTGTGTGATTCCTGCTTGTTTGGCCTTTTACACCTATGCATCCTCTTGCTTTTACTTCTATACACTTCTAAAAGCAAATAAGCTTTAGGTGTTGTTTTTGTTTTATTTTTCATAAGGCTCACAAGACACTCAAGGGAATTTCTTCCTCATCTGTTTATTATTATTATTATTACTACTACTACTATTAAATAGTTATGCTACAGTAGTTCTAATGAGGATTGTATAAATGTGTAAGAAGATGAAATCATTCCCTATACTTCTACATCAGCAGAGAGGGGCCTCTGAGTCCTCTGTGATGCACCTCTCTTGGTAGGGAGGCATGGCCACATGCAGACGCACCTTGAATCAGGATCTTACTGGAGCCTAGAGACAGAAGTCCTTCCTTCTCCCTCCCTGAAACCCCCTGTGTCATTCTCTGTATAAAATATATTGGTGTCACTTTCTATGAACTATATTTAACTAAGCATTAAATTTAGATTTAACTGGATAGTTATTGCCTCCTAAGTAAATACTCTGAGATAAGGAAATATTTAGTGAGCTCTAGCAGTTGGGTGGCAGATGCTTCTTGCATTGCATAATAGTTAATCTTCGACAAATATGTTTTCCTTACTCCATGGGCATTTAATTAACATACAATAGCTCTTATTAAATGTAGATGAAACATATTTGGGAGACCCTTGTAAAAAGAATCCATGCAACACTGGCTTACAAGAGGGGTGCATTTCTTTCATTGGTAACTTCATATGAGACCAGGTCTTTTAGCTGCACTCAAATTCTATCACAGGAAATCCAGGGTTTCTCCTTGGTGATGCCCCTCTTCTGGCATGCCAGCAGCCTGATGCATCTCTGTGCCTTGTACTCTCCATCCTAGAGTGGTGGTTACTAGTCAGCAATCAGGTGTCAGCAGCATGGTCTTCTCCAGAGCAATACCCTCGTAGAGTGGCATCTCTCTCTACAGCAGCTTGGGTACATCTAGTAGCTCTCCCCCTCTGGTGCTATCCCTGTCAAGTCTACTGCAGAGGAAACGTCTGACTTGCCTCACTCCTTAGCTTGAATACAAAGCAGTCATCTCTTCTTGCTGCTGCATGCTTGGCACTGGAGGAGCAGTGTCATGACCTTAGTCCCTAATTGGTGGGCCTTTAACACTTGCAGGGATTGTTTAAGTACTCAGACAGCCAGCCTTTCCATACCAAGGCTGCAGGGGCCAGTTTCTAGGAGTTCAGAAGGCAACTGGATATATTCCTGGAAGACGAAAATCATTCAAGTACCATTAACTACAGTGCCACTGGCTGAGGACATGCCTTAGCCATAAATCACTAGAAATAGATAAGTGCCCTGGGGCAGTACCACTGCATGCTTGCCTTGTGCTTGAGAGCTTCACCAAGCATTGGCTTTAGGCTTCTTGGAGACAGGAGGAAGGGTTAGAGGGTCCTTTGATCTGGTCCCACATGGCCATTTCTATGACAGTGACATTCCTTATGTCTCTTCAGTTTGAGCGCTCTGTACCCCAAAAGGCTGCAGCAGCAGAGGTGAAGCAGGCTACGTACGAGACCTGTTTTTTCCCTTCCTGCACTCACATGTACTAACGCTGTAACCACATAGGAAAGCAACTCTAAGCCGAGTAACTCTCAGCATGGCTTTTCTTGCACGTGATTCTCTGGACCCCTTTAAAATCTCCCCTCTTTTCTTCGCCATCCCAGCCCCGCCGTGCTTCGGTCGCAGAAGGTTTACATTAGTGAAGCATCTCTAGGAGCAGTTCTGATCCCTCCCGCAGGCAGAGATCGGGCTGGTGGAACGGCAGGCAGGCATCAGCAATAAAACATACGGCGTATTCCTTTCCATTAATTTAATTTCCCTTCTCTTTGCGGTGGCGGTGGGCTGTGGGCTGCGGGAGCGTTCCCGGGTGGGCAGCGCTGCTGCCGGCGGGCGCGGGGCTCAGCTGCGGGCTCTGGCAGCCGGCAGCACAGGCCGAGCATTCACACCGCGGGCAGCTCAATGCCGGCATTGTCTCCGGTCCGTCGCTCCGAGGCTGGGAAAGGAGGTGGGGGGCGGGAAGGATTGAGTGGAGAGAGGTGGGAGGGAGGGATGTACAACTGGTTATCTGGCGAGAGGAAAGTCTGAGAGGGGAAGAACCAAGGTTTGAGGCTGCAGAGGCAGTTGCCAAGGATGCTGCCCTGTAAATCAGCTAGCGTGTGGCTTCAGGCCGCTAAGCCAAGTTGTTCGCACTTTTGGCCACAGACCTTCTTTCCTCACTATTTCATCTTGAGACTATTGGCCGTACCTTCCTCCGTCCTCTGTGCCCTACTCCCTTGTGCCTCCCTCCCGCTCAGCAGCTCCCGGCTGCTCCTGCCTTCTCTCTGCTTCCCGCTCCAGTTCCCTGCTCCCCTTCTCCTCCTTTCTCCAGCCCCCTCTTCCTCTCCCATCCCCTTCCCTCTCTGCCTCTCCCTCCTCCCCTCTCCTTCGGGGCTTCCCCCTTCTGCNCTGCGCCCGCGGGAGTGGATGGGGAGGGAGCGCGGCCCGCGGCTCCGTCCGCGCCCGCTGCCGCCGCTGTGGTGCCGAGCTGCCGTCTCACGAGTAAGGCTCCCTCCTCCCTCTCTCCCTCTCTCCTCCTCCTCCTCCTCCCTCCCTCCCTCGCTCCGCCTGGGAAAGTGGGTTAGGAGGGAGCGCGGGGCTGGAGGCTGCACAGCCACAGGACTATCCCCTCCCGCATCCCGGTGGCACAGGATTCCTCTTGTTCCATTTTTTCCTTGGTTTCTTTTTTTTT
>VXBI01005056.1:366636-455500 GCA_013397375.1 Toxostoma redivivum | reverse complement strand
CTTTTGTTTTTTTTTTTTTTTTTTTTTTTTTCTTTTCCTTCCCCACCTCTTTTCATCACTCTAAACGTGTCGATTTAATTGTTATTATTTCGTAGTTATTTTGCTACCTGACTTTTTCGTCTTGCTTTTTTCCCCCCTTTTTTATTTGAAGGTTCTGCTAAGACTTTTTTTTTTTTTTTAAAGCCTTTTAAGAAAAAAAAAAAAGAAAAAAGGCAAGGAAGGGAAAGAAGCCAGCAAGAGACTGAAAAGAGCAAGAGAAAGTGGCAGCTGAGAAGGACTGTGAAATCACCTCCCCTTTCTTGGGCTGTCGATCAGAGCGAGAGTTGTACATTATTATTACTGTTTTCTTTCTACATCTATCTGTCCACATACACAGGCAGAGAAAGAGACAACTACTGACAGTGAAACTCGACGAGAACAGCCATGGTAGCAAGGGCTCAGCCTGATCGGAAACAATTACCGCTGGTCCTACTGAGATTGCTTTGCCTTCTCCCTACAGGGCTGCCAGTCCGCAGCGTGGATTTTAGCCGAGGTACCGATAACATCACCGTGAGGCAAGGGGACACAGCCATCCTCAGGTAGGGCATTTTGCCAACTTTTCCACTTCTGTGTGTGCATCTAAATTGCCATGTATGCAACGTGTACGGGTGACGTGATACAAATTTGTGTGTATGTGTCTCTGTGAGAGTGTGTGTTATTTTTGCCTCTCAAACTGCGGTAGCAGCAGCCGCTACTAACAGGCTCTGTGTGTGTGTTTGTGCTTTAATATGAAAAAATTGCAAAGCTTTTGAACACTTCTTGCTACACTATCCTCTGTGTAGTGCACTGGATCGAAAGAATTTCAGTAGGGAAAAATCTGCTTGTGTTACCCAGCTCTTGTGAACGTACACTTTTCACCAGCCCTGCAGTATCAATAGAGGAATCGAAAAGGGATCCAGCTGTGCTTGCCAGATGTTCCATTGATCTTCCCATGCTTTTTTTTGTACATATGCAAAAACTTTAGCCCTAGTGCTGCCAGAACTTTCAGACAAGTTCTTTTGGGAAACTCTTTTCTTTTAATTTTGTTTATTTATTTTTCTGCCCTGTGGGTAGGGAAGATGGATACAGTAGTTGAAAAGGCTGGTGAAAAAATGGTAGCAGCTCTGACATTTACAAAGATTGTGTCTTAGTGTGTTGGGTGTTTTGCAGGGCTAAATAAATAGGTGTATGCTGTGCCTGTGTGTCTGGTAGTGATGAGGATGTCTTTGCACATTAAACCTTGCTTACTGGCACTATTGAGTGTTATATTTCTGGTTTCATTGTGCAGGTTTTCCAAAGGTAGTTCTGACACTACTTGGGCTTTCAGTTAGGAGCGTCCCAAATAGCTGAACTGCAGCAGTCTTTTTCTTGTAGGTTTCTTTTTTCAAATTCTGCCTTGCTCAACTTACCTGCACTAACTACACTACTGAAGGAAAATTCTGCATGTGTGAGTGTACACACTGTGTATTATGGCTGTAAAACTACTGGATGTAATTTCAAATAAGTCTGTGGTCTGTATGAGGAACTGATAGTGCAAAAACCCTGAAGCATCAAGGGAGCAATCCCCTAGTAAAGCTAACAGCAGTAGCAAAGTTTTCTTTCTATTTCTGTGAAATAAATTCTGCTGGATGTCACCAAACACTCTGCTACATGATCCCCTGTGTCCTGCATCCCTCCCATTTAATGATAGACAGAAGAAGGATGCTGAAAGAGGGATGTGTGTGTGTGTGCGTACGCATATCGTTTTGGTTGCCTCCCATGTCCTCGGTTGTTTTGATCCTGGAATATCCATTCAGCAGCTTCCATTCCTCAGCTCTCTAGACTTGTTAACTTGAATGTAAGATTTATCCACACAGAGTAATAGGATTTACAGAGTAATTCCTCTGCCTTGCATATGCAGTGGAAGCAGTTTAGATTCGACATGGTAAACACCTAACAAGGGGTGTTGCCTCTGACTCCAGCTTTTCTACTCTCTCTTCCACTCACTACCAATTCATATATCCCATTAACCCTTTTCTAACAGGACTCCTACTGACTTATCCCATTTTTAAAGGCAAATTCCTTCCATCAATCATTTATTTTGGAGGGGCTGTTCAGACAGATGCTTGCCAGCATATGTTTGGTACATGCAGCAGCAGACAAGTCATTAAGCTCACTTGCCCAGACAGGGGTCACTAGATTTCTATTTCCCACTTAACCTTGGAGCTTTTCAGTTTATCTAGATGCTGTGTGCTAAAGCTGCATTTGCAGCCGAGAGGGCTAAGCGGATGGTGGAGATGGTTCCTGCAAGTGCTGCGTGTAAAGCGCTCCTTCATCAGCAAGCTCCACGGGGCTGCATGGAAGAGTGGTTTCAGTGATTGCGTGTGGCTTGCCAGTGTTATGTCAGGCACTAAAATAAAACACCTGAGTGAAGTGATCCAGCTGTGTCAGCCAGATGTGTGCCAAGTGACACAGTCTGCAGGAGCAGCACACCACCCGGCCATGTAAATGCTTGCCCCAGGCAATACTGTATTCCTGGCAGGCTGCATTTCTGTCAGAAGTGACTGTGGCCAGTGCACTGGCTGTACCTTTTTCTTTCAGCTGCCTTCCTAAGCTCTTTAAGCAGATCTGGCCAGCTAATGCTTTTCACATTTCCTAGGAAGGGCAGCTGTCTCCTCTCCCTTTCCATTGGGCCAGACCCAGGTTCCTGGGATATTTCAGTTCCTTCTTTAGACAAGAAGCAGAAACCAGGCTGTACTGGGAGACAGACTGCCACATGAAGCTGGAAGGTGTGAGGTTTCCCGATGTCCCACGGACTTTAGGACCTCACTGTTTTGTCAACCCTCCAAAACATAACTCACTTTAAGATAGCCTTTTTTTGAAAAACGCCCAGTGCCTCACTCTCCCTGTCTATAGATCCACTATGACAACAGAAGGAAAAGAGCTAAATGGGAAAAAGAAACCAAACTCCATTAGATGATCTATACTAACCATGTTCAAAGCAGAGCTTTATGTCCACAGAGAGATAGGTAAGAGTTTTCTATACACGGATCATATCACATATCTTTGCTAAATATCTGCTTCAGAGGGGTTGTGCAGCATCAGTTTACCAGTGCCCAGTAGCTCCTGTAGCTTGAAGGGAAATGAAAATGTGGGAGGGAGAAAAAATGATACGCAATTGGAGAGAAATAAAAGCATTATACATAGTGATAACTAAAAACATTTTGTTCCTGTAAATTGTGATGCAAATCATTCAGCAAATCACCAAGGACAGGATATTCTAAATGAGTCTTCCTCTTTGCGGCCTTATGCATTTGTATATAGGGTTACACTTCTAGGTGGAAGAATGGGTGGGTGGACTGATCTACGAAGTGGAGAAAAATAGTTTATTATAAGCCCTAATGTTCCTAAAGGAAACGAGTCCTTGGAAGCTTCATCTGCAGCTTGTTACTCAGAATAGAAATAGTCTGAAAAGTTTGAATATTACTGTTTAAAGCTATAGTATTTAAAATATTCCCTGTGTATGGGACTATTAAAAAATGTCCCTAACTCTAAACTGGCTTCATCTCCTAAATGACCTGGCAGCAGATTTGATTCATTTGTCGGCCTTGATGAAGGTTGATGACTCTTAGCGAATATTTGGCATGGGGAAGTTAGGGAATTGCAGAGAGAATAAAAATAGCTCATGATAGACTATCCGCAGGGAAAAGTGTAATGATCTGCTCCTTAGAGCAAGGCAGAAAAGAGAGGAGGGGTCTGAGAGCTGCAACAGGTGAGAAGGGCTGGGCAGAGTTGCTGGTGTTTGTCCAGCTTCAACCAAGTAAAGAGAGTAGGATGTTTTAAAGATGGCAGTGTATATTGGTGAGCCTGTCAGATTTACTAAGGTTTCATTTTTTTAACTCTGTCATCTGCACTTGAAGAAGGACACTGAACCTTATTTTAAGTATTGAGAGGGAGCTTTGGCTACAGCTCCTGCTGATGTCTTGCTTTCAAGATTACAATAATGAGGTTTTCAGATTTTGGATGCAACTTTTCTGCTTGGTGTTAGGAAAAGAAGAAAAGAATATCCAAACAAGAAACGCACAACATATTCCCCAAACTAATTAAAATAGGAAAAGGAAAACAGTCCCCAACACCAAATCTTCTCGCTGTTTACCTGCCCTCAGCATCCCTCCCTGCCTCATTTGCTCTGCACATGTTGGGTGAGCAAAGGCAGGAAAACCTGTGCTCTGTAACACACTTTCAGCCTTGGGAGGGGATGAGGAATATGAGGATATTGGCTAATCTGGGACATGTGCAGTAATGAAGGGCAGCTGGTGCAAACTGGGAAGGAAGTGTTTCTGTTTGTGTTTAGCCCTCTGGAGGGTTTAAAAGCAAAATGGCAGTGGGGAGTCCATGCTATGGGATTAGGTACCTGTACAGCATGTTGGGGAAAGATCAGCTGCCTCAGGAACCACCACAGCAGCTCACCTCAGAGTGCCTTCAAAGAGCTCATCTGAGGGTGTCAAGCAGGACTTGGAAGTTGCCCAGGGATTTTAGAAGTCCTGGCACAAGTGCAAATTTAGTTTTTAAAAACTTTTAAAATGGAGCTCATCACCAGCTGGAACCAAAATGGGTCACATCTCCATTCCCATCTGTTCCGTTACACCAGTACAAATCCACTAAAGCCCAAGGGCAGAGCCAGAAATATTCCATTTGTCTTTGGGGCAGATTCCCAGGGACTTCTAATAAAGAGGTACAAGTGACTCATACAGGGATAAGCTTCTGAGCACTACTCAGATGATGTTCAGCCTTTGGAGAACTGGGATCTCACCAAGGCCACAATTTGACCCATTGCTCCTGAGTTTTTCATCAAGAATTAAAACAATCTGATGCTAACATATAGATGAAAACCAACGTTTGACTGAGTGTGCATTTTTCATATCTACCAGGTATTTTAAAATAATGTAAAGTTTCAGGCTGATAGCACATTTAGGAACATCCATCCTAACGGGTACTTAGTTTCTTCAAGTTGCATGTGTCAAAGGATGGGCTAGAATCAAATTACCAGCAGTAATGTCAGTGCTGTTGGCGTAATCCTGCAATATAAGCAATTTATGCAAACTCTGTTCTTAGCCTCCCAGTATTTTGCTGATATGTTACACATGGAGCTGTGCTAGAGGACAAAGGCACCTCAGACAAAATAGCAATACAACATCACAACAAAGTTTATGCCCTATACCGTCATTTTAAAAGAAAAGTAAAAGCTATTCAGATTACACTTATAATTAGCATATGATTTATAACAGGGAGCACTGAGCTGAGCCCTTTGCTAGAAATGAGACTAGGCATGTTCAAAAGTATAATGCCACATAATAATACAGTCTTGGCAGTAAAATTGTAACCTTGATTATTAGTGGTATTGTTGTGGCACTTAGAGGCCAGCACAAAGTTGAGGCACCCTTTGTATTAAGTGCCATGTAGGCAGAGTGAGAGATCCCCTCCTCTGCAGGGCAGGCAGACTATTAGCTGGGATGGACCCAGGCTGGGGGTGGGAAGGAGGTGAGGGAACTCGCCCAGGGATGCTCGCAGGGTTCAGGCACATCCAGCCTCGTGACCTATCCATTAGCATGGGTTGCCTTTGGTTCAGCCACACAACAACCCAGAAAATGTGACAAATGAGGATTCCCTAGTACATGCTCATCAACACTGGTGCTGACTAACAGTCCCAAGTGCTTTCCTCTCTCTCCGGTCTATACAAAGCCTTCAGTTATCAATTCTAGTGTCTGTGTGTCAAGACAGAGTAAGTTGGAATCTGTGCAAATTCTGCTGATTCTTTCCTTCAAATGAAACATAAAATTATATAAATGTAGTAACAGATGATGTTGCAAAACTTCCAACTCTGGCAGCAGATGGTGCCATTATATGAAGGCACACATGCATCCATGGATATGTGAGTGTGTGTGCATACATATGATAAAGGAAGGTGCTATATGTGTATAGTCAAAGGCTGGCAATCATCATCTCTCCTTATACACATGCACTATTTTATATGGTGTGCCCAGAGGGAAGGGTGCCTTTTATGAGAATGTGCTTTCTGAAAGGTGGGACTAACCCCTCACAAGGAAAAGTGGAATGGAAATTAGAAAAGGAAAGGATTTCTTTGGTGAAATGATGTATGTTTAATAACACTGTACATATATTTTGCATTCAGAAAGATGGAGAGACAGAATTGAACTGTATGGCTTCAACCTCCTCCCCTGAGTCTGCACACACACTTCAGTTTGCAACTAAGTACCATATGTTTTCCTACTTAGTTGGCATTATAATTTATATGGTACTACATATTACCTGAAGTGTCTCAGAGTCGATGCCTCTTCCACTCCCTTCCCCAGCAGGTCATGAGGAAAGACCTGTTCTTAAAATAGCTCATAGTTACTGGAATTTGCCATCTCATAACTATAAGTTTTCAAAATATATGTTACACATACCTGCCCTTTATGTCCAAACCCACAGGCATCTGATTCTGACAGATCTGCGGTGCCACAGCTTGCTGCTGATGCAGTGGCAGGACTTCAACAGGCTCACTGTGAGGCTGAATATAGCCATTTTCATTGAAGTCACCTAGTTTTGTTGTCCATCAAAATTCACTCTGGTTTGTGTGAACTCATGCTCTGCTGGAGTAAGTGCAATGGAGGGCACAAAGGTGAAGTCAGGAATTTACTGAGTTTTCTTTTACTGTTCTCTTGCTGAAGAAAAAACAAATGTGATTTTCAGCTGAATCTGACACCAAAGCATTTGCTTCAGGCTTTGAGCACATCTAATGTGCCTGGTTTTATGGTAAGTAATGGGAACTAATAATGATGAGTTTCACCTCTGCCTAGAAAACAAAATAATCTGAACCACCAGTCTCCTCTGTGCTCATATATTTCTGCAGATTTTTATTAGGAGCAACTTGGTTGTGTGGGAGAGGCCAGCTGTGATCCTAGAGTTCCCCCACTGTGCTCAGCCCTGTGCAAAGAGAGGAGAAATAGCACTGCCGCAGCTCTATTGATTTCACTAGGGTTGGGCTTCCACAGTCCCAGATAACTTGATGGAAATGAGCCCGCTGGCATTCAGCAGATATTTTGCAATAGCACATCTGTATGAAATTTGGGAGGTGTGTGCCTGTATGTGACTGTGTGTTTCCCTATGTTTGTTCCCATTTAAAAGTGGAAAGTGTTTTCTTGTGCATAGTTGGACAATTGTTCATATCCTTGTAAAGTTGCCACACTTGCAACTGAGAGGCAGCACTGCCAGATGGACAGGATAAGGGTCTGCTTACTTGGAGGTCTCTGTGGCTTTTTCCAACTCCTGGAAAATCAGGAATCAGAAATCATGGAAAATCCTCAGTAATCCTCACT
This sequence comes from Toxostoma redivivum, assembly GCA_013397375.1. Lineage (NCBI taxonomy): Eukaryota > Metazoa > Chordata > Aves > Passeriformes > Mimidae > Toxostoma > Toxostoma redivivum. Next base: position 448,121 of record VXBI01005056.1, on the reverse strand, counting down.
AATGCTGGAAGTGTCCTTGTGTTTCATTGTGTTTCAGTTGCTACAGCTGTTAAATTAAAAAATAAGCAATATATAGTAACAGAATATAATAGGATCTTCCTCTTCTGAGGGTCAGTGATTAACACCACTGTAGACCTGGCCAATACCGTTCCCTTCCAGTAGCAACCTGAACCACTCTTACCAATTTGCATTTCAGTGGCAGAGGGAAATCGTGAAAACTTGGAAAGAGCAGGGAGGCTTCTCTCCTGCACATACCCTCCTGCTCTCTTGTAAGAACCCAGACATGTCTGAATGGTTTCTCATCACAGGTGCTCTCCTTATATGAGTTCCGAGAAGAGCACCAGATTATCCAGATTATGAGGGAAAGGGAACGGCCAAGAGGGCTCCAGCTCCTCCCATGCCAACTTCTGTGCTGTGCACTTGCAAAACAAAAGGGTCACACCACTGTGCAGCTGCCACTCATGGTGCCACTGCATCCTCTCCTCCCGGAGTCAGCAGGATGAACATGTTGGAGATGCACTGCTGTCACTGTCCTTAACATGGTACAACTGATACACTATCAGTGAGAACAGCGCCCTATCAGGGGAGGAGGTGGTGCTTTTCCAGTGTAGGAAACCACAGATACTTGAACCAGGAACACAATATTGTCTGTATGGCAGCTACCTCAGTGGTCTGCTTCCTCCCTCCACCCCAAGCTGGTTGTCCACTCTCACATGAGACCATGATTCAGAGCTGCACATCAAGTCACTTTTCATGCCTTCCTCTGCAAATAAAACCCATGTTGAAATCCACTAGCAGTCAGCATCCATGACTTTGAATAGTAAATACAAATCTCTCCTTTTGCCTCTTTCTCTCTCTCTCTCTCTGTTATTAAGCTGACAGGCACTTAGCCAATTATCCAGTCGTCATCTCAGCTGTATTTATGAAGGAAGAAGAGACAACACACGCAGCTCTTGTCTTCAGGGCTTCAGCTGAGTCTCCCTTGTGTGCTGTAGTATTTCCCCTAGTCTGTGCTGCTTAGAATACACAGGGAAAGAAACCAGTGAAGGGGTTTAGTTGACAAGAGGGATGGGGGAGTAGAGGTGGGGAAAGAGGTCTGCTCCCCCAGACCAGAGGCATGCCAGAGCTGTCATTGTTTGGCACTGCTTTTGTGTTTAAATTTGGCAGAGCACACATGCCTTTGTTGCGTAAGGTTGTGATGGATGGGGAATGTGGTGGCTGTGGGTACTTGTAAAGTCCTTTTGCAAAGATCAAAAGTCAGGAACTATGTGGTGGTAGACTGTGAGTCTGTGCCTTAAACGGAGGCAGTCACATGTATTTGGGGACGTGTTGTGAATCTGTGACTTGGATCCAGGAGCCACCTCTAATCCCCAGTGCAGTACTGCGCCTAGAACACACAGCCTGCGCTGGTTCAAGTGTTTACTCCAAACAGTAAAATTTAGGCAAATAGCACTGAAGTGTTCTGTGAATATTTTCATGAATGTTAAAAATGAATTCACTTTGGCTGCAGCTGTGCTTCCTTTGTGTGTGTGCATGTGCATCTTCTTTTCTTTCCCCCTTGTGAATAATCTGAGTGGATGAGTTTTCCTTGCCCTGGTGTTCATGGACAGAATGTTTTTAAAAGATCCATAGATGAGTCAAACAAGGCTCTAGCAGCAACTTCTGCAGCTGGAAGCCCTCTTTGTACAGATTTGCAGGCATGTGCCCCTTCCTCACCTTAAGCCAAGACACTAATTTTGTGTATATGCCTGTGTGCTCTTGATGTATATTAATGTTGGATGCTGCTTAGGGAGCACTGGACATGGTTCTTGCAACCCCTCATAGGAGCCCAGGCATAAAAGCACTTGAAAAAGTGAGATGTAGAGCTGATCACAGCTTGAGCTACAATAATTTATGTGCATGTGACAAGAGAAAATTACCTTTAAACTCTGCACCCAACCAATCAATCTTGCAGCAGCCTGTTTTTGCTTGAAAAGGTGCCTCAGGCCAAGCCTATCAAGCTCAGAAAAAGAAAGGTTAAAATGTTCCAACATCATTATCTCTTCCTTTTCCTTTGGAGGAGAGGAACCACAGTGACAAAGCCTAGCTGACTTCTTCACACCAGCTCCTTTGTAGTGAGTTTCACTACACCCTAGCCCAGATTCCCAACTGGAGTCAGCATGAATTTGTCCATGGTCAGGCCCAATGCTCATCTGGTCAGAGAACAGAAAGAAAAGCATGTGACAGAGAGGACCAGGCACAAATAAAAGCATCATGTTGGAATTGAAAAATGCTCGAGTGGGGAGGAAAACGTTACCACTGCAAGGTAGCAATTATTGAGTGCTGTAGGTATGCTAGGAAACCCCCATCTGTTCCAGGGTGTCCTCTGAGCTTGGAGAAAAGTGAGATTCCAGGAGTGATTACTCCCTGAAAAATGATTGTCCCCTCTCTGCCAAATATGATGTAACATGATCCGTAGTCTCTATCCCTGCAGTAATAGAGCAGGGACCCTGCGCCAGCTGAGGCAGTTGTTTACTGGAGCTTCACAGGGGAAGGGGCATTGGAGCGTCCCTCCTCCTATGAGCACAGATATGTGTGGGCTGTGATTTAGTGGGCAATGTTTGTCCCTTCAGTGCAGGCAGGTTTATTAGCAGTCCTCTCGAGTCAAAGGACAGGGGAAGTTTTAAGCTAGTGGAAGAAGATGGAGAGGGGCTGCTGCAGCCTCTCCTCCTCGCTTTTCACATTTGCTGCCCTCTTAGCCTTTAGCATGCTGGTGGTCCTTCCACAACCCCCTGACATTTCTCAGGCATTTCTCAGGTTCTGTCCCTTGTCTCCAGTTCTTCAGACTGGCCCCACAGCGTATTTATTTTCTCTTCCTACATAGAATGCCTGTTCTGTGAGCTCATAGAAAGGGTGTGTGAAGGAGCGCTAGTAAGAAGTGGGGCTGTGCCACCAGTAAAGCTCTTCCTCTTCCTAGCAGAAATATAGTTGGATGCCTTTTGCATCCCTGTGATGTGTTTCTCCTGCTTTCAGTTGTGGTCCAAGTTGGAAATTGAGTGGTAGGAGATTCCATTCATTTATGAGGTGATTGACAGGCAAGAGCTTAGGCTGCAGGCTGCTGTGAAAAAACCTTGCTGCTGTCAGCAGAGCAACACACGGCAGTACGTTCTTGGTGTGCTGTGATTCTACTCCTGGCACTTGGAAGGAGGCAACTGAGGGCTTTTTGCTCCCTCTGTTGTAGCTCTTTCTTGGGGGGGAAGCTTGACACTCTTGTGTGAAGCTCACATGGGGCGACACATCAGCGCTGGGATGCAGATCTGAGATTTTTTTATGCAAGTGGCGAAGAAGGCAGATGCATTTAAAAGACAATGGTGATCCAATGTTAGGGAAAGTTCTCAGTGTTCAAATTGCCAGACCTCTCTAACCTTGAAGCACCAGAACTTTAGCTGGTGAGTTACAATAATTTCAGGCAGATTTATCCATTGCAGAAGATGTAGAAACTTTGGAGACTGCCCCACATTTGCCCCCCATTTGGCATGAAACCATAAGATGCTACAGAAGACTAAAGCCAGCTGCTGGTGCTGTAACAGGGATGTTCTTCTGTGCTGGTCACTCTTTATTAACCTCCTGTGGCACTTCTTTTTGTAGGACTGTGTCTCTGAAGCTTTGGTGAAAACCCACACATCTTGGCTGCTTTTATACTTAAGGGAAACCTGAGATTGGCATCCATAATCAGGAGCAGAAGGTGCTGCAGGCAATCTGTCTTCCTTGCACTGCATTAAACCCATTTTAGTTTTTTTCAGTTAAATATCAAATTATCTGTCCACCCACACATCCTCCCCACTGCATCAACTGTGGTTAGGGATGGGCCATCTGTAGGACTTTTACCTGGGTAAGGGGGTCCATGGGGGTTCTTGCGTAACATGCTTCATGCGTATTCACTGGCCTTTGGAATGGCATTTCTTTCCTTCCTATTCTCCTGGCTGGTCTCCAGTACTGGCAACGAGTCAGAGGCATGCAGGTCTATCAATTTGAAAAGTGTGTCCCAAGGTGGAGGAACACGTGCAGCTTTGTTCTTCCCTGACTCAGGAAGTAGTGCTTAAATGCGGGCCAGGTGTGTCCAGCTTTGGACATGGTCAGATCAGTTAGTCTTTTAAATGCTCCTTTTTTCCCCCCCACAGGAAGCTGGAAGTGGAAGCAGCATTCAGCTCCCAGAGCAGAGAGAAGGAAGGGCATGCAGCATTAGATTTTACAGCATCATTGTGTTGTGCTGTAGCTGTGTCCCTGCTTCACTGGAAGTGCTGGCTGCTTGTTGATCACTGCAGTAGGGCCCTGTGTCTCTTTGGAGTGCTTTATGTTTCTAAGGAAATGTGGTCCAGTTGGATGGACTCCAGAAGAGGGAAGTGGGAATGATCATAAGTCTAGACAGCATACTCATGAGGAGAGATGGATGGAAATGGGGCTGTTAGGACTAAACATGAGATATGCATAACAGCATGCAGGTACATAGGATACAAAAGAAAGGAATTATGTCTTTTGCAGAAGAAGATGGGGAGGAGTTTAAGATTGTAGCAAGAGAGACAGGTTTATGTATGCTCTGCAACAGTAAAGATAGCAAAACATTGAATCAGATTTCCTTGGGAAGCTGTGTGACTCCATCACTGGAGGGCTTTAAGAACAGACTAGACATGTACGAGGAGTGACAGATGCCACAAATGACAAAGTAGAACTGATCCATGTTTCACAGAGTAGAACAGACTAGATGGTTCCTTTGGGTCTCTTCTACCTCTGCTGCTTGATTCTGTGCTGCCTTCAGGCTCAGAGAACAGCAGGAGCATAGGCAGAAACACAGCTGAAAGGTGCAGGGAAGTGCCTCAATAAGATGCTGAGTGAGCCTGGCTAGGAGGTCCTTACCCATTTCTTTAGCTGTGGCTGACCTTCTCCCTTTCATCTCAGGAGCATGATGTGCTCCAAGGAGACTGTCATCAGTGCCACTCGAGTCCAAGCATGTGACACTTAACATATCTGGCAGACAGAAGTAAGAATCCGTGTCAAAACTACCCCTAAAACTGATTTTCTTCTGCAGGGACTCAGATTTCTTTTTCTCATCTGCTGCCCTTGGAGGGCCACAGGATCTACAGGATGTTTTACTGTAAGCGTGGTAGGGAAAAATAAGTTGAAGGCTCGCTGTTTTATCCTGGGAAAGTTAGAGGGTGTTGCTGAATGCTCACTTCATGAGGCTTTGTCAGCATGTTCTGTTAATGAAATGTCACCTTTTATCTGTATGAAATCACTGTGCATTGGTATATGAGCCCATGAGGATTTGAGTCTACCTGAGGGGTGAATGTGATGCAGTTTGTGAGTACTCCTGGGGCTTTTCACTACTAGGGAGGTGGCATGTGACTTAAGGCCCAAAGTGAAGCAGGTGGCAAGCCTTGCAACTACTGAACCTCCTGCCTTTAGCAGGGAACTGGGTGCATGTGAAGCAATGAGGAAACTCCAGTGCACAGAGGATGTAGGAGTGAGTGGAGAAAGGCTGTTTTAAGAGGTTGAGGAGCAATTTAAGAGAGGAAAAGCTATTCAAGGAAGGAGGGGAAGAGCATAAAGGGGCCTCCTGTAAAGTTTAGAGTAATGTGCTTGGTGTTAATCTTTCTCTGGCTGTAGTGACCCAGGCTGTTGCTAACCTGGCCAGGCAAGCTGCCAGAGGCTGTCTCCATTGCTCACCCATCGTCCACTCTCATCCTGTCTCTGACTGGTGTTTTCTTGTCAGCATTTCTCTTCCACAGATCAATTCCTCCTTGGCTCATCCCAGTGATTTTAAGCATAGAGAGAAACTTCCTCTTGGTGGTGAGAGATAATCAAGCTGAATATTACCCATCTCTGAAGTGCAGGCCGTCCGTGAGCAGAGCCAAAGTCAATATCTTGGCAGATGTTGCCTTGCATTGATTTATCTTCTTCTGGAGCAGCGTGGATGGCCTCAAAGAAGGCAGCATGGTCACCTGGCCAACCCCCAAAACATTTGCAGGCTACATTACCTTGCTTGATTTGGTCTCCAGAAGCTGCTCTCCTCGGTGTCAGGGGTAGAACAGTGTGGTGCCAAACTCACAAATCCCTCCTTTGCACACATCAGTGTTATTTCTTGTGCTAAGACGCATCCTGGGCTCAGAGCACCAGCTCATGGTGCTGAGCTAAGCCAGCCTCATTTACTGGCTTAATGGAGCAAGGGAACAAATGTGTGTGCTACTGCTAGTGTAGGGGAGAGGAACAGGAGACCCATGCCGCAGTAAGGCCTTGCAACATGGGGTTTTTTTTCTTACAGGGAGTCTGGATGTATCAGAGAGGAAAGTAAGGGAGAGGAAGCATCTGTGTGAGCAGCAGGAATGGGGGTAAACAGGCAGGGCCCCTCTTCAAGCCAAAGGAATTACAGGCAGCAGATTGCTGTGCAGGAGAGGGTGGGAGGAACGGGGGGGTGCTGGCAGATAGAGGGGGCTGGTGGAGGCAGGCTGTGGGGAAACCAGTTGCCAGGCAGGAGGACTGGGTCAGAGTGCTGCTCCTGGGCAGAACAAGCGGACAAAGCATGCAAGGCTACCTGTATAGAGTTCCAGTTCCTAGCTCTCCAGCATAATGCACTCTCTGTTTCCAGAGCCCTTTGAGCTCTCCTCCTATGTCTGGGAGCTCCAGGTTTGGCTTTGGCAGGAAAGGGCCTCCAGCAGAGTAGACAGGAGGTTTTTCAAAACCACAGATAAAGAGAAACCATCTGTATGATCTCAAGTAAGAGACACTTGCATGCAAAACCCATCCCCTTTGGTACCATTCCCTTCCCCCAGCCCCTTTCCCCAGCCCCACATCTTCCCAGCCCTGGCTGAGCCCTTCACAGCCCCTCTCTGCCCACCCTGTTGTTTCCATGCTGGAGCAGCAGGCACTGCACTGATACATATACTACATCTCTGGTTCTGCAGTTTCCCCCAGGGTGTGGACAGATGCTGATTGTCTTCATGCCCAGTTGGGGACAGCAGGAATTGTTATAAATAGCATCAGTTCCTTACGTGGCAAAGACAGAACTTTCCCCTAGAAGTCCATTTCTCTGCTCCCAGGACTCACTGGGAGGTCTCTTAAATGTCACAGAGTGTTTGCAGCAGAGTACCTCTGGAGGCTTCCTGTGGGTTCAGGGCTTGATCCCGGCAGAAAATGGAGCAGGTTTGCTGAATCTTTCCTCACAATCTAATTCTTTCTGCCTGTCCCTGTCATTTTTATGTGAACAGCAGTTTCTGTTTAGCAGAGACATGGGACTGAAATAGGAGTAGCTGCAGAAGCGAACACTTAGGATGCATAAACCTGATGTGTTGAGGAAAGAAATAGGTCTGGAACAGCATAAGGGATATAAGGGATATAGGGATGCCAGGACAGAGCTGATGTACTGGGCCCCAGTTCAGGAGAATTTTGCTGGGGGTGCTGCCAGTACCACAACACTAGAAAGGAATGCTAAGAGCAAGAAAATTTTCCTGCAGGAAAGTAATATACTTTTCCAGCACTAAAGATTCTCTCTTCTTCCTTCAAGGGTTGATTTGCTTCTGTAGGAGTGCAGATTGCATAAGGAGCCAAAAGTAACCTGCTTAGAAGCATGGTTGTTCATCCTCCCTCTCCTCTGCTCCCTGCCCTCAGGCAGAGGGTATGCTTAACACCTCTGGGCAGCTGATGCTCTTTCCATCTCCACAGCTGACACCAGGCTCTGTGCTCCTGACAGCAGCCGGACACCCCCTGCTGCAGCACCATTTCAGCCATAGGCACTGCTTGCTGCTGCTGAGGCTCATGTTTGCATCAGCAAAAGCTCCTTCGCTGGGGGGTTGTGGCTACAGGGGCTGTGCTGCGCTTGCCAGCTGGAGGTCTCCCTGTGGGCATTGTGGGGAGAGGCGCTCGTGGCGTGTGCACACTGATATTTAAATTAAAATTATGAGATTCCGAGAGTAATAAGGAACAGTACCAAGACTTGGATAGCCTCCACCTCACGTGTGCCTCACAGAGGCTGCCCAGTGCCACATGGAGGCCCAGCTTGGACTGCTGGTGTACTATATATTATGCTCTGTGATTTCTGCTCTGTCCTTGCTTGTTCTCTGGTTTCCTTTGTGTTTATTATTCTAATTTATTGAGTTACCTGGAGTGTTTTCACAGACACCAAGGCTGCTTTGCAGAAATTAATGATTGTGCATTCTGCTTGTTGGTGCCTTAACGTAGACTTTGCTTTTATGTGATAGAGACTAAGATGAGTTCAGAGAAAATGAAAATGTTAACCTCTGTTAAAAACATGTGTAGAAAAGTTGTTGTCAGATCTATGCCAGGGCATATAAGTACTTTGAGATTATTTAACTTAGCCCCTGCTATTTCTGAATCTCAAAGTATTTTAATTGATTTCCCCTATGAGAGAAGCCACTATTTGTCCCCATTTTGTAGTGTGGGAAATGGAGGCTTGAAAAGGAGATTTGTCTCAGCAAATTAGTGGCCAGACATAGGTGACCAAAATCTTTGCTGGCTGGAGCCCCAGATTTAGGTCCTGTTCAGAGCTGTGCTACCTTACTGGCTGCTGGACTAGAATATCATGTTAATGTCCTTTAATGTAATGCAAAAGCAGAAGATCATCTTTCCTTAATTGTGGCCAGAAAGGCGAGATCTTGGCAGTTCCAATTTAGTGGAAATGAAACTGTGGGAGGGAACACTCCACTTCTTTTGAGTTCCCAAGGAAATCCATGACTGGTGTTTGCCATCTGAGTGAAATGGAGATTTTGGTCCAGAGAATGAGCATCTTTGTAAAGGAGGAAGCTACTTTCATGCATTTCCTTAAAAAAAAGGAGGAAACTGAGAAGAGATACCTACACATAGCAGTGCAAAGTGTTTTGCTGGGTTTTGATATGCTTATTCACTTTTTTTTGGAAAGGAGTAAAGCAGGATATCCAAAAAGGTGGTTACAAAGTGTGTAACAGCTCACACAGCTCTGCGGGAAGATCCAGATGGGGTCATAGGAAATGACAGGCCTGTAAATCTTGGAACTACGTAGGTGGCAGGTCCTTTCAGGGGCTGATACTATAAATCTATTGAAACAAGCTGTCTTTTCCCTAGAAGTTTACTGAGAAAGTGCACTCCCTGATTGGTCAAGGAATGCCAGATGCAGTGTTTTGTGGAAATCACAGAGTCACAGGGGTGACATAATACAGGGGGGAATTTTCAGCTGCTGGAACACAAGCCATCTGAAAGGGAAGTTTCTTTTCAGGTCGTCCATGAACGCATTAAAACGTAGGATGATCATTTTTCTCTCTTGCTTGAACACTTAAAAGTCCTTAAGAGAGAGAGCCTTTCAAACATACTCTTGTTTAGCATATATGAATTTCCTCCCAAACAGAAGAATTTAAGAAACAGCAGATGATAGCAGATCCCTTTCACATAAGTATCTTGCATTTTTAAATTTGCATTATATAAGGAAATACAAAAACCTTCTAAGCGGGCAAATATGCAGAATCATAGAAATAACCTGCTGATATGAGAAATTTCTGTGTCCTGGACAGATTGTTTCCTGCTTATATTGTGAAGCAAGAGGATTGATATCAATGGTGTTGGGGGTAAGGGGTCCTGAGCAGGGATTTGCCCATCATGTATAAAGTGACCACTGGTATCCTGTAATATAATATTTTTTGGGATTGCATTAGGCCTGGATGTTACCTTGTGGCAATGAATGACACACATTATTGAAATTAGTAGGAAAGCAGAAAATCCTATCCAGCCTTACCTTACGGGTAGTGTTTGTTGTATGGGATGCTCCCTACCTTTATCACCATGTTTACCTTTGCTGTATTCTTCATTATTTTATATATCCTTCACTATCCAGCCTGCTTTTTTTCCTCTTTGAAGCAAAACACCCCAGTGTTTTCAATCTCTCTTACAAATATTTTGTGAGCTCTCTCTCATTGCTGTCACCTGTCCCTGAACTCTTTTTATTTCTATTGAATCTTTTGGAGATAGGATGACCTGATATGGAACATTGTATTGCAGTACAGTACTGCACTTAGCCCCATTTTTTTCTCTTTGTCTCAGTGCATCCTATGATTATTTTTGGGTTCTTCTCCATTCTGAACAGAGGATTTTTATGAGTTTGCAATGCATTAATCCTAATTTCTGAATGACTGTAGTTAATTTAGAAGCCAACAAGGTAACTCAGATAATTCCTTCTAGAATGTGCATCACCTGGCATTGTGTGTTTGGCCAGTGCTTCTGCTTAAGACGAGGTATAGCCCAGAAGAATGCCTTTTTCTCTCCTGTTTGAAAACTAAGTCAAAAGTAAGTGAATGCACTGCTCATTTGAGCTCTTGTTGAGCTCTCTTTTTTTATTATTTTTTTTTTACCTTCGTTAAAATTAACTGTTTCTTTAAGCAGACTTACTGCCTTCCCTGGAATCTTTGAGGTAAGGTGTCACCTCTGGTAATGGTGTAAGAATGCTCCTGTGGAGAGGTTGCTGTGCTCTGCTCATCAGTCAAGCACAGTCACTTCTGAGGTGGAATTCTGTAAGCACTGAACAGCAAATGACAGTAGGTTCAAGACAAGAAAAAAAGAAGAAAGGATCCGGTTTAAACTGCAGGGACTGTTTTGGAAGGCAAATTGTAATTAAGCTAATTGGAATTCAGACATTCAGACAGTCGTTGCACTCAGTGCCTCTGAAAAGTGTCAAGCTTTGATTATAACTCATCTTTTTGTTTATAATCTTATCATACAAAAGATTTTGCCCAAGGAATCTGCTGTCTCCAATACTTAATTCCATGAAGATAGAAGTTACTAAGTAGTGTCTTTGAGTAGAGGCAACCCAAAGTTATCTGGCAAAAACCATTGTGAAACCAATCCTCCTGCTACACCAAAGCGTGAAATATTCCAGAACTCTGCCACTCTGCACACCATTGTAATAAAACTCTCTTCAGCATCCTTCAAAGGTCATTAGATTATTTTTTACAGATGAGGAAGGAAGGGGTAAAGTATTCAGGTGGGAAGAAATGGACATGGATGCTGAATGGGCATGAATGGAGATGTAACTTCTAAAATCACAGCTAGAAAAGGAGGAATGTTTAATACATGCTGCCTTAGAGCAAACTCTTTTGGACCTGCTTATTACTTGCCTACATACTAGACCACTATGATTATTTCATTTGTACTTTATTTGAGCTATGTTATTTCCTATGAAACAAGTTATTCTGCTTTGTAACAAACTTCTTAAACCATGTGACTGACCTAAGTTCCCAGGAGAGCCTGCTGGAGAGTACAAATGTGAAAGTGAAAAGCATTTGCACAAAACACACTGCTTGGTGTGGTTTTGACCTGAAATACACTCTAATAAGTTTCTGGTAGTAGGGACTGAGATCACATGATACTCAACAGAAATCCAGCAGTGAATAGCTTACTTTCTATTATTTTTCCCCTATTTAAATTAAGGGGCGGGTAGAGGAAGTTGATATTCTAAGTGTGTGTTTCTGAAGAACAGTAAATCCAGACCTGTCTCTTTAGTGAAAGCCCCTAGAGTTTTTCGTCTCCTAAAAGTAATATCAACCTAGTGTGTGTTTAATACTGCCTATTGGTATGTACTTCCTGAAGTCTTTGGAGTGAGTGGGGATATGCCTGCACTTAGGGATGTGAAATATGGTAACTGCTAGATTGGTTGTAGTGGCAGAGTTCAAGGTCTGTTTGGACATTGTAGGAAAAAAATCAACCCTGTGCACATCCCATACTCTACCTGCTTCCCCTCTTCTGGGAACATGCACCTGTGGAGCCTGGAAGAGTTGGAAGTCCCTTCAGATAACCAGGACTTTGATACATTACTAAAACATATTTCATATCATCTCCTTCCCACATCTTTCCTCCAAGAGAGCACTTTGCCTCCCACTCCATCTCTGTAAGTTCTCTCTCTCTGTTCAATCTTCTAAAGCATTTTACAACTCTAATTAGACACATATCTCCAATTTACTACTATTTAAAAGGGTAAGCAGTTAATGTCGTAAGACTGAGAATGCCTGGTAATTAATTACTAACTCCAAGGACCTGGCTATCTCTCTAACCAGCCTTGTCTCAAATAGCATCTCTCTCTCTTAAAACCTCTGTTCGCAGTAATTAAACATTAGGGAGGAGAAGCACCTTGGAGCCTGCCCAAACAAGTCTGTCTAACACAAAGTGCGGCTCTGTCAGGCAGTCCCTTTTTATCTCACTATTTGGCATGGACATAATGGGCCAACAAATTTTGATGACTCCCAAGTACACTCAGCTTTGTCCAAAAGAGACTTCTGTAGCAGGATCCCCTCTGTGCCACTGCGGGATCCTCCTCATCTCTGGGAAAACAGTGCATCCCTAGGAGGATGACAGGTCCTCCTAGTAGTGCTCCCACCCTGTTCTCAGAAAGCAAAGCATTATAGGCTGAGGAAGTTGGTTTGTGCTGCTGCCTCTGAACACTAAAGCAGTTTGTGTTGGACCATCCTGCAGAGCAAAGCCTGAACGGTGCTTGGGTCAGATTCAGCTCCTTATAGTAGTCTTCAACCAACATGTTTTCAGGTGGAAGTGCTGGTGTGGCAGTCACAGACATTTGTTAAGCATATACTGTGCCTTGTGACACACAGGAAGGTGATGATTGCTCTGGTAATCTGTGGTTTGCAGGGAGAACAAACTGAAAGCTTGGTCTGTGGACTTGTAACCTGGAATAGTTATTGGCTAGCTAGATACGTAGAGTCTCACCTCATCAGTAAAAGGTTTAAATGCAGATACGTCCAGATGTAGTGAGCACAGAGATAATGTGGGAGATGGCATACTAGATAGGATAGCAAGCCTGGAAAACCCAGGGTTTTTCTCTACTCTGCCTGTTATTGTGTGTGGACTTTGGCACATCATTTCCCCTTCCTTGTTTTCCTTTCCTTATATATTATATGATAGGATAAAAATACCTAACACCTTCTCAAACTGTTTTGACCTTTGTTAATGGGAGGTTTTAAGTAATGCTTGGTAAAAGCGGGGTGGCTTTATTGTCTTCTGGCCAAATTTCACTTTAGGTTAGCTACTTAATTGCCCCTGTATTTTTAACCAGCGAGAGGTATTATTGTTTCCTTAAACTGTCTTACAGTGCATCTGTGCACTGCTAGCAAGCTCTGCTTTTCATGTCTAAAGGGAGATGCCCTTCTGTGATGACTGAAGTGATCATTCATTGTTCCTTCTTCATCTCCCAAAGGTGCGGCCAGGCTTTAATGGACTATTCATCAAGTGCTTTGAGATCGTTTGATGGAAGCAGTCCAGGCAAGTGCATGGTTCTCACTACACAGTGAGAGGGTGACATGCACCTGTTTACTCATCAGTTTTATCTGCCATGAATAAATAGCCCCTTTCTTTGGACAGGGGAGTCCAGCAGCAGTAGCACTGTTGCGAACTTTACACATGAAGAAAGACAAAGTTATGTCAAGCTGCTCTTTCTAATTGTTTGAGTTGGCTAGATCTAGGCAGGACAGGTTCGGGATTTTGGTTTTGTTTGTTGCTGTTTGGTTGGTTGTTTTTTTTTTAAGTGGAGTTTTCTTCTGTATTGTTGCACAGAAAAGACTTTTAAAAAACTGGTCAGGATCAGTTGCTATGAGTTGGTTAGAGCTGAGTTTCTGTGTGCAGGTTTATCTTCTGTGGAGCTCTTGTAGTTTTACCTCTGTAATAAATCTCTGTGCATAGCAGGACTCAGGTGCATTTGTTCTGCCAGTACATCTTGTACATGGTTTATCGCGTGGTACTTCATGTGTGGTAACTCTTGGTACCACAGCATGGTACCCTTTGTCTCTGCATTGTTTCTGCACTGGATGGATGGGGAAACAAAAGGAAGATGAAATGTCAAAGCAAGGGAGAGGGCTGATCTTCGTCCATATGTCTGTCCTGTCTGGACGTAGTTACCTGGTTTATATTACCAGGTATTACACTTATATTTTGAAAAGGCTGATCCTCAAAGAGGACGAGGCATTGCATTCTTGCTGTCACAAGTATCTTTTTCTCCTCCTGCTCCAAGCTCTTTCCATATTCTGGAGAAGTTCTTCCACACTCACTGGCCCTATGTAGCTCAGCTTTTCCTTTTCTACTTTTTCCTTCTCTATTTTTTTTTCCTTTCATCCTCAATTTTCTTTGGCTTTACTTTATTTTATTTTTTTTTTTACAAACCTCTCCTTTCTCATTTATTTTTAATTTCTCTCTTGTCATTTATCCAACATCCTCATTTACTTTTCTTCTCTCATTCTGGTGGTCTCCCCTCATCCTCTTGTGTTGATGTCCTGAATGCAGCAAGGCTGAGGAACAGACAGCACTCAGGTTGTCCAAGTTTTCCTCCAGGTAGTGACCCTTCCCTAACCATGCATGATTCACCCATGTTGTTGGGCTTTTGTAGCGCTCCTGGCAGCCTGGAGTTAGTAACAGCTATGTCCCTTGTGAAGTGTCTTGAGCTCTGCTTATTCCTGCTGTGGTCGTGCTAGCCAGGGCTGTGCATCTGTATCCCTTTTTGCTGGGTCCTGAGCACACAGAGAACAAAAAGGAGAATCCTCCTTCAAGGGGTTTATGTTCCAAGCATTGGGGATAAGAGGTGAATACCGACAGAAAGAAAACACATGGAAAGTACAAAATGCTGCAGGTCGACATAATATCATCAGTCAAGTCCTACAGAATTGCTAAATAATAAAATTCCCACTTCTATTTCCCTTTCTGCTAGCTTTTCTATCCTTTTAATCACTTTTGGACCTTCTTTTTTTCTTTCACCTTAGAGATTATAGGGCTTTGTCATTTTGTTTCCAAGAAAAGGAAAGAGTGCAGAGTGTTTTCATTAGGCCAAGGGCTGGAGGGAAGGATCGAGTCGTGGTATTTGCTAGCTTTAATCTTTATGGTAATACTTCAGTAAATATCTGCTGTTCTTTCTCTCCTGTCAGTGTGGCAGACTGTGAATGATATGGAGCTGAGATCAGGGAAGAAGAAGGAACTGCAGAGAGGATTAGAAGGTTAAGATAGGATTACGGGGTCAAAATGAAAAAAAAAAGGAGAGAAAAAAACCAGCAAAAGAAAAGAAAAGAAAATGAAGTGTAGTGGTTGTGACAGGGGAAAGGAAGGAAAGTGTACTAGGTACCAAGAGAAGATGAGATTTTTATGAATGGGTCGATGCATTCAAAGGTCCTAGAGTCAATAGTCTCTCTAAAATGATTTATTTAAGAAAAATTCATTTGTTTTATGTCGCCCCATGAAAACTTTTTTTTCCCTTCATCAGTCCTAGGGTCAGGGTCTGTGAGGGCTGTACCAGAGGGATGCACAAACACTCCATTACCCCAGCAGCCCTGCTTGGATGGGAAGGTGCAGTGGGTGTGAAACGTCGCTGTCAGGAATCTGTCACAGCTGAGTCTTTCAGGAGCAGGGCAAGAGCCACCACAGCCACAGGTGGAGGATCTGATTTTGGGGAAGTTGCTGCTGAGCACTGACAACCTCACCCACTCCCCTGGGGTCTTACTGGTCCATGCCCTACTTTTCAACTGCCTCCTGCTGAGAGTGACAGAAAAAGAGAAGAAGGTGCAAGGGCTTGTTTCCTTGAACTCCTCTGCATGGAGTTGAGGGAACAGCTTGTGAAGCGAGTTCGGATTTGGGTCTTTGAACATCAGGGTAGTTTCAATCCTGCTTTTGGTTTGTGTAATCAGAAGGAAAAAATGGATAAAACTTGTTTGGACTGAGAAGGAAATGACCCAGACCATTGCACACATTTAAGGTATTTGGATGAATTAAACAAAACAAGTTAGATGCCCGATCTGCTACTTCTCTTCTAAAAAATAATGACACAAGAAAAGCTAACACAAATACAGCATCAGGTCTTGGTAACAAAGCTGTTGGAGTTAGGGCAAAATGAAAGTCTCCCTTGCTCAGCGTGAACTGAATTTCACATCCAAAGTATTATCACCTCTGGCAATGCTAGTGAAACATAACCATTCCTCTTCTTGTTACATGTCACATAACAAAAAGGTGCAGAGGCTGTGAAATGGCTTCTGATCCGATGTCAGAGAGGGAGACAGAGGCAGCAAGGGGAGAGCTGAGCATGACTTGCACCCCCTCATGCTTCCCAAGCAGTCCATAAGGCCTGGCCTATCATCTGTGTCACAGGCTCTGCTACAGGGTTAGCATGATTTTTGCAGGAGGCAAATGAATGCCTTTCTGGAGGCAAGAAAAAGGAGCACACCACTTCCTTTGCTTTAAATGCAGTGCATTTCACTATAGGTTGCAGCCTGTAGCCCTTACTGTCAAGTTACTAGATACAACATTGTGTGACACCACTGGGACATGTGGCACTTATCTCCAGTCAAAGAACAGAGTTTTGAAGGCCTTCTGTGGCCCTCTCTGTGGGTAAAAGTAGATTCTGGCTGGTCTACATGTAATTGAGAGGTTAGAAGTATTTCTTCTTCCTTTTGTATTTCTTTCTTTCCTGAAACAACTTCTGCTCCTGCCAGGGCATGTAGTCACTGTTTCTCTCTCTTCCATAGGGCAGTGAAAGTTCATAATAATTATTTTCCTTCCTTCCTTTCTGTTACACTCACACTTTGAGAAGTTGGAGGTGGCAAGTCCTGCACTCTCCTCCTTCTCTGATTTAAACCAGTTGTTCTGTGGAGCAGGCCATGATGCTTGCTGTCAAATGAAGTTGGGGTGCTCTTAGAAACAAGAGAGCCCTTTTCTTCAAGTTACAAACCTTTTGCCATTCCTTTCTCTTTATTTCTCAGTTCTCCCAGTCTTCTCTTCTTTTTTGCTTGGGCTATCTCAAGTCACCCGTGTCACTCTTTTGAGATACTGCTGGCTCATCTGAAGCATGGGTTTTGGTCTCTGACCATGTTGTTTGGACAAGTTAAGATGTACAGAGGGCCTCAAGAGCTTTTTGTAATGCTATCTGCATCCAGACAGCTGGACTTCATTTTATTTGCATTTAATAATAAGCTGCTTTTTTTTTAGCTGGAAGTTGCAAATTATCAAAACCCATCGAATCCTACCCATTGAAACTAAATATATAGTCCCCAATCAAACCCAGGCTGACTGGCTGCCAAATGGTCTCAGGGCAGGACTAGGACAACTGCTGTATATACAGGGGTGGGAGTTTCTTTGATGTATTTCACTAGGGGCAATGCAAGACATTTCTGATATAATGTGATTGTTCAGAGAAATGCCTAAGCAGCCTTGGCCCTGTGTATTCATCTTTAATTATTAAAATAGGACAGATAATTCATAACCCTTCAGGTCTTTATTTTATTTTTTGACATTGATATTCAGTGTGTGCTTGGCCAAGGGGGAAAAAGGTAGATTCCAAGAGCCAGAGAACAAAGCAAGAGGAGAAGAAAGAGGATGAAGAAAAGAAAAAAGAGAAGAAAGATATTAAAATAAAAAAGCATGTTGGAAATGAGAGAAAATGAGGAGTAAGTGGGGCAGAAAAGCAGAATAGCCTAGTGGTTAATTGTACATCTTTTCTTTTTGGGGACTGTTCTACTCTGAACTTTGCCATGCTGTTGCTTGTTATTGCATACATCTGGATGCGTTGATATCAGTGGTCTGTGCACTCCTTTGTTTTGGGGAGGAGTCTCATGTGATCTGATGAAGGTGGGCACTCTGCAGAGAGGATGGGTGATGGTCTTTGCTCCAAAAATCTTACAGTGCATATACTTTTCCTTCAACTCACCAGCAGAGCCAATAGTCAAACAACAGTTTCTTCAAGGAGGTATTTTCAGAGAGTTTGGAGGATGAGGTTCAAGAGCAGTGAGGGATAGAGAGAAAAAAATAAGAGAGAAAAAAAATACAGATAAGGAGAAGGAACTGAAATAAAAAAAAGGCTGCAATAAAGTCAGAGGGAATTAAGACAGACAGACTACTGGATAACAGCAGATTCCAGCAAGTTGAGAGGCAGTAATGCCAATGTCCTCTTGCTCGGTCACTGTCAGTCAGCATAAATGCTGCTGTACATTCACAGCCAAAAGGGCTTAGCAAAGCTAATGAGCAAGGAAACAATGAGGAATAGGGGAAGAATTTCTCTGTGAAAACTCTGGCTGAGAGGGAATGTTGCCCTGCAAAAGGATTTGCAAGGCATAGCAGCACCACAAGCCCAATAAATAAGCAGAGCAAGGGTGAGAGTGGAGTGAGGAAAGGGAAAATAACAAGAAGTCAGGCTATAATAAAGAAATGTGAGAGCCTGCTGTATTTCCGCTGTCTAAATCTGCTTGGTCCTAGTAATTGGAAAGAACAGACTGAGAGTGTTTGTCAGAGTTGCAAGTTTAATGACTTAAAATTATGGCAGCCTAACATCCATTAAGCTGAAACATTTGTTTTGGAAATGTCATTTTTTGTGAGGGAACACTGTCGGAGCACTGCCTAGTCTTCTGCTGGCAGAGCTTTCTGGTGGCAATGCAAGATGGCATATCCAGGAGCCACAGGACAGGTACAAGGGGTTTTGGCAAAACTGGGTTTGGGAAACTTAGGACTGGGAGAGAAGGAGTGCTGCAGGGTAGGAGAGCAGCACTGGCAGGATTATATTCAAGCATACCACAAGCATCCCTTCCCTCGCTTGTATCATTATTGTCCTTAAGCATTCATATCCCCTTGCATTTTTCCTTTAGGGAAGATGCAAGTTGTGCTTTGTTTCCCAGTCTGAGATTGTAGCACCCACTCTGCCATGTCTAAAGCGCAGTTTGGAGACAGGTCTCTCTGGGCAAAGACAGGTCTGCTTTTGTTCCTGCCAGGGTTTGCAGTCATTTCTGAGTTCAGAGGACTTATAGCACCATCATAAAATCAATGCAGTTGGAGAGGACCTTAAAGATCATCTAGTTCCAACACCCCTGCCATGGGTGGGGACACCTTCCACTAGACCAGGTTGCTCAAAGCACCATCCAGTCTGGCATTGAACACTTCCAGGGATGGGGCATCCACAGCTTTGCTGGCCAGCAATTAACTCTCAGTGCTGTCCTCCAAGTTCCCAGTTAAATGGCCATGTGTTTCCTCCCTGCTTTAGTTTCCCCCACAGTAATATGCAGGCAGCAGGGTTTCTGTGTTTCTTAGAAAGGATCATTCATTGGCATGCATATTAGTGAGGATCACTGTAACAAAAGAAAAACAGAAAAGCAAAGTATTAGTTTTTCAAACATATCTGTACTTTAGGCAATGCTAGTTCCAGTGGAGGTACGATTGGAGATAAGGTCAAGGAGTGAATTGTTATGACTGAAAATCAAGCCTCTTCTAAGTAATGGAATGCATCAAAAATTCAGAAAGTTACCAAAAAAAATACCTTACTTAAGAGTGCATGGCCTGTCAGCATGAATCTGCAGAACATTTGGGCATTTCAGCAAGGATGACTCTCTGCAATGGAGGTGGAAGGACACCAGGTAAACTCATTAGAAGCATGTTTAGTGTCTTAAAGAATTATGGTTTTGTGGCTTCACTTATTACACTGCTGCTGAGTACTGGTAATGTACAAACTGTTTTTAGTAGGTAGATTTTATAAATTTCCTGCTGAGTCCTTCTTTTGGTACCTGATAACAGTCCCCAAATGGGTACCAGGGTCAGTGTTTTAATACCAGCAACTACAGTAGTTCACATGCGTTTTTTATTACTTGATTATCTGCTTCCGAAAGGCATTTCGGACTGTTGAAACTAAGGATTCCAGGATTGAAATCTGAGCCAAACCCATGAAACCATGAAGTAGTTTGCATTACAGCAATTTTGTCTCAATCTAATGACCAGTGGGTCCATGACCCAGGCCAGTAAGCAGGGATACCAGCTGCAGTGACTCTGGATAGCACAGATTTATGCTGAGAAGATTTGTGTGAATTCACTCCCTACTGAGTTCACAGCAAAATTCAGTGCCAGGTCTGAACTTTTCTGAGTGTTTGAACTCAGGATTTCTCAGGTCTGTTGCTGCTTAGAGTATCCTGGTGCCTTGCAAATTTTCTTGTGCACACTAAGGGCTCATGTCACTTCCTTGCTATTTGATGTCTTTATGTGTGGACCTCTTAGAGCAAAAGACTCTTGACAGTGCCCTAGGACAGGAAACAACAGTGTGAGTGAAAGTTTTCAGGATAGCAGTACAGGAACTGAGGATTGACCAGAATAGCAAACAAACCCTCCTGTTTGTCATCCCTTCGAAACAATGGCTGATTGAGAGATGGCTTCTAAATTTCAGCCAAAGAACACCATTGAGCTCTTTGGGACCAGGTCTCTGGCATCCAACTTCACCAGTCATGCTGAACAGAGGATTTTCCTTACTTTTTTGCTCTGTAATCACCTTCCTGCTGAAGGTTGGCTGGGTTTGTAGCAGATACTGTGAAGCCTGTGTTTGTATCCTGTGTATTTTCCTCTCTGTACCATCTGTTCATGGACTGGATTACAGTTGCGCCAGTTAAAAAGCAGATTGCCTTGGCCCAAGGTCAGGATCGCAGCCCTGGTGCCCTGCCTGCCTCCTGTGAATTTACACTCAACACAGATCTCACTGCCTGCTGCATTCCCTGGAACACCCACCTACTATGATGGAGGGATGATCACCATGCTCCTACGCCATGCTCACCTTCTCGCTCCCACCCACCCTCCTGTCCTTTTTCCTCATGTGTGGCCTCCATTTGGCTCTGTTTAAAGGCCAGGGAAAGGTAAAAGTACTGGCTCAGCTTGCTTTGCCTTCAGCAACACTACTCAGACCTGTCAGCATACCAGCCTCTGCATTCATCAGCCCAGCTCCACAGCACCCTTCTTCCCATATTGCTTTGGGGACTTCTGAGGGACCCTTGGATCCTGCTCCACCAACTATTCTGGGGTTAACTCACTGCAAGGGATGATGAGGAGGTGCTGGGAGTTAGCACGTCAATTTCTTCATTGTGCATTTTCCCTAAGTGGCAGCAGCAGAGAAGAAGGATTGCAATCGGACTGTACAGCTGTACTCCACAAGCACAGACATATCCTATATGAAAAAACAAAGGCAGTGTTTTTTTTTCACCAGGATCCAGAAGTATCCAGAGAGTTCTCATGAATAGGAGGTAAATTCCTGATTAATATTCATCAGAGGAGAGAAACAGAGCATCTGGCAGGTTTGCCCTTGGCCTCAGGACAACTTGCAGTCAGTCCCTTGCTCAGTGACTCTATGTCTAACTCAGACCATATAGCTGTCCCATTGAGAGTGTAGGACTCCCCAGTCATGGACTACTCATATTTAGCACGCTACGGCTTTCCTCCAAACACAATCTTCTTCTGAGTCCCCAGGTTTGCCAGCATAGATTCACATGAACCATGGGGCTGTGCTTGAAACTAAATAGGCACCCGGTGCATTGATTTGCCCCTTCCTTTTGCTTCTGAACTGATTGTGTAGTCAGTTGCTGTTTGATTCTTCTCTTCTCTTGTTCTAACTCAAACCCTCTTTAATGTGCCCTCTGTGTTTTATGGGCAGTGCAGTGCCTCAGTCAGCTTCTTTGTAGAAGATGGCAGGACTCTACTGGTGCTCCTTTTTTTTTTGTAGCGCAGTCCCTTACTTGGATTTCTACTTCCAGCTTTGTAACACACACAGTGTTCTGTCTGACAGCACCCCATCCTTATGAGTACAGTGGATCTCAAAGGGCTTTGTCCTTGATGTCTGCTTTGTAGATGATCGCACTGCCATATCCAGGTTCAACCACCTAAAGCAGCTTCTAGACGTACTATACTCTCACCTATCTCACACTGTCTCTGCAATTCTCCATCAACAAGCGCTCACAACTCAGGCTCAGGCTGAATAGTGTTAAAAACCTGCTTGTCTTTTCCTTTGAATTCTCTTCAATCTTTCTATAACTCCAAATGATAAAAAAAATTCTCCCAGTCGTGTCCTTGTGAAATATGGAGGCTAGTTATTTTTGCCCTTGTATTTTCCTCAACCTACCAGGCATAGAAAATCCATCTCTTCTTTTTCTCAACACTGAGACCCTTTGTTCATGCCTTAGCCTTCCTTAGTCTTGATTGTTGTAACCTCTTCTGCCTCTCTTGCTTTAACACCAGCTCGCTTTCTGTAGCATACTAAAACTGCCCCTTTTCCTCTGCCATGCAGAACACACCTCCTTTCTGTTTGCATTGCTTTGTCAGATTCCCTTTGAATTTCCTCGTCCTTGCCTTCATGACTTTAAACATGATGCTTCTAATCCAGCTTTCACATCCCCTCCAATTCTCTAACTTCCTGTAAACTGCATTGTCCCATTTGTCTCCCACATGTATTTTTCAGATATTTCTAGCAACACAACTCCTTTCTGAGGATGATCTTTCTCTGTATTGTCTCTTTTCTAACTCTCTAAAGCATTTACTTTCTCCTTTGCTTTCTCAGTGTCAAATGAGTGAACCTTCTGTCTTCTTTGCTCTATGCCTTACCTCATCCATTTCTTTTGGCATTGAAGTGTACTAGCCTTGTCCTCAGCTTTGCAGGGCTGGACTTGGTGACTTATACACCCACTCAGCTGTCCTATAATCCAGCCATCCCTGCAGGAATTTTAGCTCTTGTCATCTCAGGAGCCCATCTTGCACACTGCAATCTGCCTTGTTTTGATGAGTAGCCTCAGAAAGAAGGTGAGGGATCTGTGTGGGAGGAGTGCCCCGGGTCTAGGTGGGGTATCCATGTTGGATATGGATGGATTAGGGAGACTTAATTAGTTGTGTAATAACACTAAGAGGATTGCTGTATCTTCCGAAGCATGACTCAACTGAAGTGTTATTTTGGATGTAGGTGGACAGGTGATGTGACCTAAAAGGAAAAGGAGGAGACAGATTCCTCTATCATGTCTCCTTTATTTTATTTTTAATTTTTTTTTGTTTGGTCTTGTTCGTGTTGCCAGAAATACAGCACAGAACCTGCCTGCTGCGGCAGAAACAATCCTCTTGATGTGACCTTCCTCTATGGCTCCTCGAGCATTTTTGCAGCACTTTCCCTGTTATACATCCTTGCTTATTGGTAGAAGTGATCAAAATGCGGAGTGAGAGGTAGCAGTTGGGGAAGCAGGGATGGAAGAGAGTTGTCAGCAGGTATGACAGAAGGATCTTGGGAGTGACAAGACACAGAAACATTCCTCCCAGTATGGGGCTTGAGGAGGACCTAGAGGGGAGGAAGAGACCCTTTTGGTATCAGGGATGATACTTCTGGTCAGAGAGTGGCCTATTCCCTGTGCCAGCCTCCATTAGCAGTATAGATTCCAGAGGAAGATTAAAGACTGCCTATGGTGCAGAGCCACTGCTTTCCTCTCCCTAACTTGAACAGATTAATGAAGTGCTCTCTCTATGCAGCATATGGCCGTGTGCTTGTGAGATTCAGCACAGGACCAGATCAGCTGCCTAGCTGGAGTTAAAGAGGTTTGGATCTCTGCTAAGTGATCAGGGGAGGGAAGGAAGGGCTGCCGCTAGTTGGAGTGGGGCTATTAAAAGCCAATACTCTAATGAACCAGCAATGGCACCTAATCAATGTGTGAAAAATGGGTAATTCTTGCTAATGCCCTGGTAATGTTCTCATAATGATCTGTCAGGGAACTCTGGCTAATTATTGTCATGTCAATTTGGCACAAGTTTGCCCTGATAATGTGGCCTGGGTGAATAGAAGCATGTATTGCTTCCCATGTCCCAGCACTCTGCTGCTCTCTCCACATCTTCCTGCTTTTTTTCTGCTATCTCCTTTTTCTGGTCACTCTTTTAATTGGGCAATTAGTTGATTGATTAGCTAATGTTTGTACAACAAACATTTGAACATGCAAAGTGCTAATTCTGTCCTGTTTGTTATTCCTCCTTTGCATCTGTCTTTTCTTTCCCTTGCTTTCCTGAAGTGTCTAAGGACCAGTTGTATTCTGTGATGTCAGAGAACACTGGTGAGGTCACAGTTGAGAATCCACAATGCAACTACCCCCCATTTTCTTTATCCTTAATACAATCCCATGGCACATGCTTTCCTCTGTCCCTGACTTTGGTCTGATATCCTGTTGCAATATAACACTGCTTGGTGCATGTAAATCCACTGCATTAATTTGAACTTCTCAGTGCGTTATTCAGGCCCAACATGCTGCAGACAGCATGGAGCTTTTGCCAGGGTTCCTGTAAATCATGTGGATGTACATCAGTCTGAAAATACCCTGCAGTTAATGGGTGATGTTGGACCGCTGATCCTGTTGTACTTGCCCATGGGTTGTTGACTTTAGGCTGTGTCTTTCCTTAACATAATGGGATGAAGCTTAGAGAGAGGAAAGAACATGGTGTGCTCTGCTCATCCCTCTTGCCTTTGAAAGTCATGTCTTTTGCCTGCTGTGCTAAATCAGGAATATTGGTGACTTACATTTAAGCTCTTTCTACACAAGCTTGCAGCTAGCTGGAAAGGAAGCGAGTGGGAGGGCAAGTGGAGAGCGACCTATTTGCACATTAATGAACGATCCACCCCTTTGTATTATGTAAAGGCTTGGTTTTGCATGTGCTTACATGGCTTTTCAAAAGAGGAAACCCAGTCACTGGCAACCCTCAGGAGAAACACTGGCTATAGAATGGCAGTACAGTTATAGAAAAGCCTTTCACTCATAGCTGACATTTCTATAGCACTCCTTAGTGTCATCCAGGAGGATCCCAAACCACTTAGCTCACTGCTGAAACACGGCCAATTCCAAGATGGAACAAAGTCACCATTTTTGTAGTGGAATTTCTTTACAGTGAATGTTTAGGATGGGATTTGAAAATCCTTTCAGTTGCAGGGCACCCTGGACCTCAGCTCAGCAGGTTAAGGCTGCAGCCAATACCAAACCTAGGCAAGCATTGCCGATGCTATGGGATGTCTTAAGTATTGAGCAGGGGCCTTGTCTAAGTCCAACCTGAAAAACAATATCCCCCACAACTGTATGCTCTCTTAAAAGGTTACACTCAGTCGATTCTCAGCTTCTTCATCGCTGGGAAAACCCAAAGCCATTGCCTGCTTCTAATGAGGGCATAGGACAGTTTCTAACACCACAGCTCCTGTTTTGAGTGATGGCATCACTATTATTTCCATTTGCTCCCACAACAACTTTGCTATCCCCTAGAGATTTGGAGAAGGTACCACTAGGGCTTAACATTAGGAGCTGTGCCTTGTTTTCCTCTCCTCTGACCCATTCTGGCTCTTGAGAATGACTTGCTCTGATCTTTAGCCTTCTTCATGTTTACTTGCTGTATCACTTTTGTAAAGTGTAGATGCTTTTGTACTTTGGAAGCAAATGCAGAATGTAAATCTACTGAGATTTGGATAAGTCCTGCCTGAATGTGCCATGGCAATAGTCAGCATGTCTGTTTTTAAGAGGCATTCCTCCTGAAAGTAAACCAGAGGTGACTCACATTTATTTTGGTATCACTCAGCTCAAGTTTGTGAATCTGGCCCAGGGACACATTTTGTCCATTCTTTTTTCCAGGAAAGAGTCATCATAAAAGATGGAGATACTGCTTTTGTTTCACCACTCTAAATCCCTCTGTGTTTTGTTCTAACCCTTTTAGAGCTTGTTTGCTTACTGAGCTGTGTTCCCATCCATGTTTCCAGAGTGAAGGAAAACAAGTACCCA
Source organism: Toxostoma redivivum (assembly GCA_013397375.1). Classification (NCBI taxonomy): domain Eukaryota; kingdom Metazoa; phylum Chordata; class Aves; order Passeriformes; family Mimidae; genus Toxostoma; species Toxostoma redivivum. The sequence continues at coordinate 422,562 of VXBI01005056.1, read as the reverse complement.
TATTTCTACTGTGTGAGCGGCCCAAATAACAATATGAAGAAAGAAAGCACAACAAACAGAAAAATACTCTGGTACAAGATTAGACTACTTAGATTTCGTACTGAAATGCATAAGCCAGGGGGCATAGCTGTATGTCTCATCTCTTTACTGATCAGTCTCCTATTTTCCAATCTTGTGCTCCCTTCTGTACCCATTCAGACATACTCGCCAGCATGGGGATCAGCACAGCTTTCACCTAAGAAATGAGTTTCCAATTACAGGCCTTGCAGGCACTCATTTGGATTATAAAGTCACTTCTCCCTGCTGCTCACCCCCTGCCATCATTTACCTGCTCCTATCTATGTGTGTGTACAAGTTTGATGTACTGCTTCCTTTACTTGTGTGTCTCCTAACAGAGAGAGTTGGAATAAGCTAAACTCCCTGCCTTTGCAAAGAGACAGTAAAAGGACCAGTATATAATGGGCACTAATAGAATTGTGAATGTTCTGGAGAAGGTTTCACTGAATCAGTAAAAGGTTCAGCGTGAACTGGACTTATTTTTTATGGACACTGGTTACATTGTAGAACTTCTGCTCACAGGCCATAGCTACCAGAACCAGATTCTCAAGGTCTTCTAAATGTTTCTAGAAGACACGACTGTGATAGCACATTTGCTTCTGGTGCCCTCAGAGATAAGTGTTAGGGTACTGCTGGCTGGGTCATCAGGTTGTAGAGAGCAGGGCTCAGCCTCTCCTCTGTACATCCTCAGTACTAGGATGCTGCTTGGCCTTGTCTAATTCATTGCCTTGTTTACAAGTGAGTTTCCAGCCTGTAAAATGAGAATTATAGGACCAATTAATGTCTGAAATTCTTCTACGAATGACATATCTGATTCATATCCTTTAATGCAATGCTTTATTAGCCACCAGAGTATATACACAGGTGCCTCTTTTCAACATGCACATACATAGAAAGCCAAGGTATGTTGTTTCCACTCATTAGTGTTTTTCAAGTGCTTTGTAACCTGTTCCTTCTTGAAACAGTTTCTATTTTCTAAAGTCTTTCCCACCTCAAAGTTTCTTCAAGACTCTAAACATTTGCATTGTCTGTGTGTGCTTTTCTTGTTCTTATTTTTAAGAAAAGCTCCAGAGCTGACCAGCCACAGTATTCCAGCTGAAAGTATGACTTGATGTATGCAGTGGCATTAATACTTTTCTCAGTGGGTGAGATTCACACACCCCTGAGAGAAATGACTCACACAAGATCTAGGCATCACTTATATCCAATGTAAGCTGTATTTTGTTGGCTTAGATGTAATTTTGCTGGAGCTTTGACCTCGCACTGAGCCTCTACACAGGAGTGATTTTTCACCAAGTATTATTTTTACATCTTAATGTTCCATTTACTTTTTGGTCTGCTATTGAGGTATCTCAGAGAAAAGTTGCTATTGATCTGCCTACAGTAAGTATAGGTTTCTTCTTGTCTGACCATACTTAATTTTATGACCCAGTAAGACACCTGAGGAGTATAGATTATTTTTCCCAATACATATTGACTGTGTCAAGGCTGCTCTCATTCTGTGGCCTGTTGGGCTGCTGCGTATTGCCTTAGAATTCTAAGAATCCTCTGACCCTCATAGTCCAGATCTGATCATTTTGTATTATCAGTAGCTGCTGGTCTCTCACAATTCCATTCTCCTTCTCAGTGCATTAGCTGATGTACTGCTTATGCAGGTCACAGTAAACTCCTCGACAGTTTTCACCATATTAAGAGAAGATCCATTATTCTCTCATTTCTGCTTTTTCCCTTGTAGAGACTTGTTCTCTATGAGAAGACTTTACACTTCCAACCCAGGAGTCTTTTGATTTTGTAACAGGTTTTTTTATTAAATACTTGGTCAAAGACTTCTTAAAAAGCAATTTATAAAAATGTCCATATGTGCCCATCTTTTGTTGGAAGATATACCTTAGAAATGAAAAACATGCAGAAAAGAATGAAAAGAAACCAGTTGTATGCAGAAATGTTAAAGATGGGGCTCAGTTGGAGCGTAAATACCTCCAACAACCCCGTGGCAAAGACTGCAAAACCAAAACAGGACAACCCTGGCAGCTCTTCTGCAATGCCCTTAGCTGATCAGCCTCATATACTTCAGCTGACCCACTGACCTTCCTGTTGCTGGAAAAGGACCATAACAATGAGCATCTCTGCAGCAAAGGACAAGGAGAATTATTATCACTTCCTGTTTTACAGTAATGCCAGACCTCAAGGCTTGTTGTCACAGTGATGTTTTAGTATGCGGCAGATTTCAAGCTGCATATTATTTGAGATCAAGCTTGGCAAAACTATGAGCATGGGGGCAAGTTTGCCTTGCTTTGCTCCTTCAAGAAACATTTTTTTAAATTTCTTCTCCTTTAGTGAAGGATGATTAAACAGGCCTCCCTTCAGGTGAAGGTGAAATCCCAGGGCAGCTGACACTGGTACGCCTGTGAAGGACACCTGCTAAAGTGCTGTCAGGATGGTTTTGTTTTCATTCTATTTATTATTGTCCTTGAGGACTCCAGAAGAACAGAATGTATTTTCCAAAGTCATGCATGAGCCTGAGTAGCAGCTCTTAGCAGGACATAGCCAGATACTGTACATCAGTTAGAACAAATGGAGACATGTAAATTTTTGAGGATGTGGAATGAGGCAGCCCTCTGGCTTGCATTTCTCTTGTGCTTTATTCCACCCCCGTCATCTTTGTGCAGTCCATGCACGGCAGTCTGGGTAGAAACCTGGAAATACATCTTCCTGGAGAAGAGATTCCAGAATGAGATGAAAAACCATCTCCCTTTTTGCTTTCCTCAGTTTTGCATTCCTCCTCCTCTGCCTTGTCTCACTCAAACACATGCTCACATGGATGCATGCACACAGGGACACACACAGGCACACACTCCTCTCCTTTCAGTAGTTCTCCCTTCAAATCAAGTGTTGATATCTACACAACAGAGGAACACAGATCCTGTCTGTAGGAATACCTTACAAAGGAATACCTTACCAAGGAATCCACAAAGACAAGCCTCTGAGTAACAGTGAGTGAAATTGAGAGAAAGCTGTCTTGTTATATATAATTGAATCCCTCAGCACCCTTAAGTGACACCTTTCTTGCTTACACATACAGGAAATATACCGCACAAATGCTATTAAGCTAGAGCTAAACTAATTTATCTGGTGGAGTGGGTGGACAGAATCCTTCTTCCTATAAGAAATCGTGTATTACTGATTGCCTGATAAACGTGTACTAAACCCCCACTTTTTAAAGAGAATGCAAGGATTGACAAAATGTCCAGACTTACAGCTGGAGCAGAAAGGGACAGCTGTTCCACAACAATCACCTTACAATAGAGAGGCATTTACACAACTACTTCCCTGTAACATTGCAGGAGTGAGCTCCTGGCAGCACAGCACAGTCATACTGCAGGAGGCTGCTGAGTACAAGCAGCTCTGAGGCGTTGTCTGTTGTAAAATTCTTGCAGGACCTTTAGTGACAAGAAGTGGTCAGGTCCTTGTGCTTAGCGTTCATCCATAAAACTGACTGCTGTTTTTCTGCACCTGCTGGACAGCACATCGATCTTATTAGCTCTAGTCCTTGCTTGAATCCATCAGGTTTCCATATACAGTGGCAGATAGGCAAAACCTGAAATTTGTCATAAATATCAGTAAAGGCAGGCAGGTGGTTGGGACTGGTGAGCATTGCCATTGTGGCTGCCAAGAGCTGCAAGAATGAGCTGATGGGCTTTTGCCAGAAAGGCCAGTGATTGAATCCTGTTGTAGCATGCAGTGGGTTGACTTTTGTGAAGAACAGGTGAATAAGATTCAATTCTTATAATCTCTCTGACTAGCAGACTGCCAAGTACTGCTTATTCATGTATAGAAAATTAGTGATATTCCCATAGTTTGTCATAACCTCCCTTAGGGACCTAGCTTTGAAAAGACTTGATGGGGAAATGGTCCTGGTGTTGAATGCTAGAAGTAAGGTGATGCCTCTGTCCATAAGTATGAATTCATTATTGCATTATTTACTTCTTCTGGAAGATTCTAAAGTATTAACCTCATTTATGGTTTATGTGCATGTTTGTCAGTGGAGAGTGACTTGATACAATGCTAGTTAGTTCTTGGTTACCCTGACCGTGGATGTTGGCATCCTGCTGGTGGAACATTAGCCACTCATCAGTGAGCTAGCATTTCTGCACTTTTGCCATGAAGACCTTTTGATTTGCTTCTCCAGACCAAGAAACTTGGGATGGTATTACCCAGCTCCCTTCCAACAGCTGCACTGTGTTGAGTAGAGAAACCAGCACCTTAGCTTGCTAAAATCTCTTAGAGTTATTTTCATTTTGAATTAGTATCAGATGAGCCTATGCTTAGAGGAGGAAGACATATTACATGGTGGGGAATCTCCAAAGGGCCTTTGCCCCACCTGTATTTTGCAAGGAAGTTGATGTGAGGCTGGTGCTCTCATACACTAATTGTAGGGTTCTCTTTTCTGACAGTTGTTAGTCAGTGAGCTATCTTAAGCAGATGTGTGGCCTTCATTGCCCTAGTATATGAGTACCTCTCAATCTTTTTAATGCATTGTCAGAGCACCTCAGGCATGCAAGGAAGTAAAATTACTCTATTTCACAGATGGGAAACAGGGAAATTGATGGTTAAACCCTCAGAAGGATAATAGGTACCAAAGCCTTGCCCAACTGCTACTCTTGGCTCTTAAATCCAAGTCTACTTCTTCATTGATGCCCATTTCTATTTAGAGAAATATATATACATTTCTAGTGTTCACCAGCATTTATAACCATGTACTTGCAGTTGTATTTCTGTCCAAGCCCAGAAGAATCCCAGTCCTACTAAAACTGAGCAACTGAGCCACTCAGTGTTAGAGCACATTCTGGGGGAAGAGGTGGGAGTGTGTTGACCAACAGGCTGTGCATACTCCTTCCTTTCTGTGGCCCAGTTAATTTTTAATTAGTGCATTGGTAGTTTCAACAGGAAGAGTCTAGTATCTTGTGAACACTCGTGACAATTATGGACATTCCTCTGGGAAGTGGAAAAGGATGAACTGAACCTTCTGAGACAACAAACAGAATTAGATCTACCTCCTTGATGAGTTTCTGAGATGTTGGGCTATAATATGAAAAGGAGATTGTTAGCAATCACTTCTTTCTTCATCTGTTTTTCTTCTTCTTCTTTTTTNTTCTTTTTTTTTTTGTTTTTCTTCTTTTTTTTTTTTTTTTTTTTTTTTTAACTATAGTTGTTCCAGAAGAGAGCAGATTTCTTTTCCTGACTATTTGGTCACAGAGACAATCAGCATTTGCCAGGTTGATACAGCAGTATTCCTCTTCATATAACTCATCCCATTTCCTTCATTAACTCCTCTGTGGCATCCTCTCCCAGATACATAATGCAGTTACTACTGCAGAGCTTCTTCAGAAGAGATCATGTACAAAGACTGACTATGCTCAGACAGGTAAGTCAGCAGGTAGCAAGAGTAGGTTCACAGTTTAGGAGGCTCTGGGAAAAGTGGTGAAGCAGTTTGTAATTTTAATGGTTGACAGTTGAGGCAGGAGAGTGACAGGGACACTACAGCAAAGCTTCTGCATCAGCTGATTATCATTCTATCCACTCTTATCTCCTTGGTTCCCTCAACATCAGAGAACTCAAAAAGGTGTAGAGAAGAAGGCAGAAAATTTGATGTGAGAGTCTGAGATAATGGAACTGGCTAAAAATAAAAGTGAGGTCTTTATAGACTATGAAGAGGATGATGAAGAAGAAGTTGTTGAGAAGGGATTTAATTGAGTGTAAAATCCTAAATTGTAGAGATAATGCCAAGGCCTGTTACTGTTCACAGGCTGGCTCATGGAGAGTACAGACAGCTGCAAAGCGAATGAGTTCAGTTCAGCTTATCTTTCAGGGCTTATTCACACAAAACTTACAGGTGCTTGGGACAGAGACAAGCAAGAGGAAGGAGCTTCAGTCCAGCAGGGATAAAAGGACATCTCAAGGGGAACAGAGAACCATGAATGTCTGGACTGGATAGCTGAGGAGACGGATGGTGTAGCATCAAGCAAATTACTTGGTTACAAGCAAGGAGCATTCTGGCCTATACCTGTGGAAGTAAAGGTATAGCATGGGTAGGATTATCTGTGTTTCAAGCTCAGTAAGGCTGCAGAAATAATGTTAAGTCCTTGCCACAACTGTAGTTACAGTGTTGCGTGATCCACACTGTGAATTGTACCACTTAAACAAAGTGATATTTTCAGAGTAGAAAATCTGATCTGCCCAATAGTCCTCAGGAGGAAGGATCTTCCTTAAACCTGGTGAAACAGGCATGGGATCAGGTCTGAACGGCCAGAAAGTTTGTTTGAAAACCACGGGATGCCAGAGGCTGTATGCAAGGCACTAATAAAATATGTTCCCCTCTCTGGTGCTGTGTTCATCCTAGCTCTGATGGATGCCCAAAAGTAGGGTGGAAATAAACAAGTATGTTAACCCTCCATGCATGGAAACCTCTGATAGAAGACTACCAACCTGCTCGCAATTTTGCTCTACTAACTTCATTATAGTGAGGACTTGGCTACCAGGAACAAGAGATCTGTGATGCAAGGGTGGGCAGCCTCACACCTAGATCTCTCATCACTTTGGATGTACTCTCTTTGCATGCTTCTTCCTCTGTGCTTTGATCTCAAAGTAGGAGTACTATAAACTTTGAGGTTAGAAAAACTGAAACTTCAAGACAGGTTGAGCTTTGTCCCTTGATAACATCCAGCCTGCATTTGTGGTTTGGCTGGTGTGGAAATTTGGGGCAGGTCTCAGTCTGCTGTAGCTCACATGGGCAGGGAAAGAAAAGGGGGAAAGGAATAAGGGAGAGCAGTGCAGTGTCAGTATTATACTGGAGTTTATTTTGTGTTTTAGTTGAAGCCTGAGCATGACAAGTATGTTCTTAGAAAGGAATCTCCATCATCTGTAACTTTCTATTGCCAGTGTTTGCAGAAGGAAACTTGGAAATATCACCCAAAATAACTGAAATTCTTAGAAACCTTTGTTTCTTTTTTCCTCCTTCTTCCCACCTTCTGCAATTATATTTTTGTAGTTCAAGCTGACAGTATTGCTGATAACATTTTAAACATGGTCCTTGCTCTGAAGGTTACACTAAATAAGCGAAATAGCATTAAAACCAGGGTAGTGCTTCACAGGGAAGATTTTCAGTATTAGCAGTGAGAATGAGGAAGGGAGAGGGCTATATGGGGATTCCAACTAAGGAGGGAACATATTAAATAAGTGAGATCTGTTAAATGAGTGCAGTGCCATCTCTTTGCAGTGATTAGAACAGAATTAGTTTTGCATTGGGAGAATAGAGCTGGTTTCTGATATCACTGGAAAATTATTTCCAAAAATGTGCTGCAATGTGTGAGGATTTACTGAATTCTTCATTTAAAAATGAATAATAAGAAGAATTTAGCTAACGAGAAATGTAGACATGCAAAAAAAACTATCCTCAAATGCTGTTTAGCTTTTCCATATATCCTGAGAATTAGCTTCTGCTTTCAGTCTGATTTTACCTGTTATTGCTCTAAGCTAAACTTTTCATTTATATGAGAAGAACTGGAGTCAGGAGGATTATGAGCCCTTCTGCTTTTGATTTTTAATAAAAAGTGAACATTTACTTCTGAACAGTAGCAGTGAGGGAATTAAATCTGAGGAGAGCAGGCTGACCTTTGGGAGTGCAGGTATACTCACACTGAGATTCCCTTGGTGTCTCTCTGTTGCCTGCTCCTTTTGCTGATACATGCACGCCCCATGTGCATGCAAAGGTGCATTATACATGCTTGTGTTGCTGTCAGCTCTCACACTCATAGTTTCTCCTGGATGATCCCCTATGAAGATGCCTAAATGCCTCTTGCACTATTTTTTCTTCCCACCATGTCACATGCACAAACCTCTACCTCCTTTTCTTACAGTAAATATTCTCTTAATACCATCTGTAGGGTTGTGCTCAACCATTCAGAAGAAAGAATAGGATCTGCAAAAGTGTTATTTAAGATACTGAAAGGCAGAATATATCTGAATTCTGTCTTTTTGCTTCTTGCTTTGTTAGTTAGGCTTTCATTTGAAACCACAACAGCTAGAAATTTAATGTTGAGGTTTGAAAGAAAAGCTTGGAAGGCTTCTGGTTGATCATCCAACTTTAGAAGCTGGGACTTCTGGGAAAAGCCTTACACATGTAGTCACAGAGCACTGACAGAACTGCTAAATAGGCAATATCAGTGGAAATCAAGATTACAGGCGAGGTGACAACACTGACATAGTGTTTTCTAACACTGCTCAGGGCAGGGCTTCCTGACCCAGCAGTAGGAAGAGGGAAACAGCCTTTCCCATTTCACTGAATATTTGTGCTCCTGAGACAGCTATCAATGTGCCAGGGTAGTAAGGCAGTAATGGAGGATTTCCCAAGAAAGAATAATGCTGGCGGGGCCAAAGGAGCAGATGTACATTATTTGTATTGGCAGAAGCTGAAAAACAGCCCAGCCCCAGCCCCACACTTAGAGAATCACACTTATAATTAAAACTCAACAGATTTATTGCCTTGAATCATTCTGATATTTATCAAATTATAGCTGGGTGGCACAGAACTATGCGGCATGATTTACAGTGGTGGTGTGGAAAGGCACAGCAGTGATTCCCTCCCAGGAGAACAGAGGGAGTTTTGTTTCTATTGTGAGAGGACCAGACATGGTGGGAGAACCTAGTTTATTAAGTGCTTTGTTAAAGCCAACCTCTTCCCTCCTCTGTGTGGGTTTGCACAGATCTAATCACTCTCATCACATGAGACACTCTAATCATTCTGACATTACATATGGGGGAGCAGGCATCTAAAGAGCAGGAGCTGCTTTCTTCTCCACCAATACTATTGTGATTGTCTAGATGTTTTTTTAACCCCCTGATGAAACAAAACACACAGGAAATTGAGAGCGGGGATTATGAATGCAGAAACAGGTTATAGATGATGGCATCAGCTAGGAAACAGGTTTTCCCAAAATTTATAACTCTTGTGTTCGTTTAAGCAAATCAATTTCAGTTTGCATGCAGTGATCAGTAGTATATAATTTTTGCATTTGGAGAACAACGGGGGAGACCCAATGAAGGCAATATAAGACCAGTAAATTGCAGACCCAGCAAAGAGACTGTGCTAGGCTCATCATGGATGCAGCAGTTGCCTCAAATTGTAATGGCACAGAGTGAGTTCAAATCCCAATGGGTGTTCTGTTTTTATTAGAAATACTTCATATCTCTTATTCTCGGTGTCAAATGGATTGCTATGCTTTCAGCACTTAATTATCTTTATCATCCAAAAATATTCTGCCTCTAATGAAAATACTTAAACAGCTCTTCCAGGAGCAAAACATAATGCAAGACCCTGTTGCTCAGAAAGGCCTCAATTCCTGAGGGAGTGGGCATGGAAAGGGCTATTGCCTCACAGATGACATCCCCACACAGCATAACACTGTAATTTGTGGAGGCCAGCAGAACTGGACAGGAACTAGGGGATGGGCTCCCTTTCCATGTAGCTCAGCTGCCACTACACCTGTTTTATGTAACTTCACCAGCTGGGATAACCAAACACGATGTTAGAGCCTTTATGCTCTGCTTTGTTACCCTCAATGCATTTGTGGTGTTTCATGCATTTCCTGTTAAGTGGGAGCAGTAAGCAAGGCATCCTATGACTAATATAAGACTTGCAGTTTCTTCTGGACTACAAGTGAAGTTTGTATTATCTTGTGACTAAACCGTGTTCTTGCTTCCATTATAGTGAGGGCAAATTCTGCTGATGTTGCTCATGTTTCGCTGATATTTCTACCCATTTGTTTCCACCCCTGCAAAGTTTTCTTTCATACTAGTTTTGCATATCAAAAGCAGACTACGTCGGGTCTATTATATATGGTGGGTGGAATGGAATTGTCAAAAGTGTCTAAGTGGTTGAGGAGGTTTTATCTATAGTAGAATCACATCTGTGGCCGAAGCCTGGGTAGTCCTACCCGACCTAATTTGAACTTCAGAACTACTGATGGAAGTGAAATGTCAGTACAGGAGTTGTTGGCATGGGCTGTGAATGAGACTGTGGAGTATCCAGAATGGCTAATTTTCTTTGAAGTCTGTGTCACTGTGCTTTAGTGCTGCTGTTGTCAGTGACCCCAGCTACTTTAATATCTTTGTGGCTATGTCAGATAAATTGTAGTCCCGTCTCAAATCTGGGTATGTATGCAATGCTTATATGAATACTTGAATGCTGCAAGAGAAGCAAGAAAATCTGGAAACCAAACATAGCAAGGTGCTTTATAATTATGGTCTTGTGGTATATTTGTACAGATGAGAGGGCTTATTTATTGTGGTGAATGTGAGCTTTGATATTGCTAATGCTCAATAAGAGTTCATGCCTCACTTTCCAAATGGAATGTTCCTCTCTTTGTTAAGAGCAGCACACACGGTAAAATTAATTATTTCTTATTTCATAGAGTACCATAACTGCTGCCTCCATTCGTTTCTGGGCATGGAGAATACCATGGATTCTGCTGCCTTGCCTTCAGAGCACTATTGTTTATTGTCACAAAATACAGAGAAAAGGGCATTTAAAGAGCTCTTTTTTCCTAACTATTTCAGTCTTACTACTGTATTACTAATACTCTTTTGTTGTTTCTAAATAGTGTGGCTTTCATTTTTCTTGACAGCATTTATTTTCAGGGATTTCATTCTGCTTATTACATGATTAAATTCCGATTCTCAGATAATGTACAAGCATTTTCATCAAGTCACAACATAAAGGCATTATTGAAACCATTCTACTTTTAACTGTGGATCAGATTCACTCAAAATTTGTGAAAGCTACCTAATGAATCTGAGCAGAGGTTTTGGCCAGTGACAGACGGATGACTAAATACACTCAGCTTATGCTTGTTTTTTCTATTTTTTTTTTTCTGCAAGCGTTAAACATAGCAGTAACAAAGTTCTGCCAATCCTTGATGCTAGAAAAGACTGGTCAAAATGAGAATCAGACTTGGCAAAGTATCCATATTTAAATATTTTATTTCTGCAGTTTTGGAAACTTTCTCCAGAGTGATTTGCTAGAAATTATTTGGCAAATTTTGAAACGTTTCAACACTTAGTAGAGCATCATTGAGGTTTCTTGTCTGTCTGACATGAACTGGCAGAAAAGACTATATTTACAGCTACCACTGAAAAATGCCAATTAAGTAGTGTACTGCTAGTGAAATAATTAAAATGTCAGACAGCATACTCATTAAGTGTACTCAACAGCTGGCCCGAGTGGTTGTGTTAGGTGTTTGAGCATTTTTTGTGCTTGCTTGCGAGGTTTTTTTTACAAGATCTGTACTGTCACTGTGGAAAATCTGCTTTTGTCACTGGGCAAGCATGCTCTCTGTGTGGCCTGTGTGTGTGAGCAGGGCATTCACTTAGGCTGAAGCCACTTTTGTAATTTCCTCTCAATTTAGGTGTTTAGCCTAGTGGTAGGATAATATTAACACTAATGCCAGCAGTGATAGCAAACCCTTCTAACTACTCTTTTTGACCATGCTATTTTTAATTGTAGTTGAGAGTGAGTAACATAGCTGTACCTTTACTTCTCAGCTTTGGCTTGGGAAGGATAAATTTTGCTGGGGAGTTGAATGGGTGGTGACATTTCTACCCATGGCTAAAAAAGCTGGAGCTTGGAGTTGATCATCCCCTAATACTCTCTGTTGAGTGCCTGTAGTGCAGTGCTATCTTTGGGCAGCCTATTGTGTTTCTGTGCTGCAGCTTCTGGCACAGGGATGATAGATGTTCCACACCAGCAATGAGATCCATATGGTCCATGTACCATACAGACGGTTTTCTTGGGCTAGAAGCACTAAGCTCCTATGGCTGTCCGAACGCCAATGATTTCCCTCCCAGGGTCCTGTCCTTGCTCTGTTTCTATCTATGCAATTCTCTCACCATGCTTCTCTCTCTTCCCCCTCCACAAGCTGCTCCACTGCTACCTACAGCCCAAAGTTTCTGCTGTGTCTTCATTTCCTCCTTGTAGATCAATTCAGCCTGTCCTGCCCAATTTGCACTGCTGACTGGCCTTGGCAGCCTCCGTCCTTGTCACTGCTTTGCTGAATTAAAAATTAAACCATGTCGGATGAGAGCAGCAGAGAGGCTTTCTGCAGGTCATCAACAGAGTCTATTGACAGTTTCTCATCCTGCTACCTCAAATGCCAACTAACAACAGCAAAGAAAACTGGGCCACTTCAAGCAAAATCCTGCTAGGTCTTGTCTGGGTGTGACATCAGGAGTGTTTTGGGGGATTTTCCCTATCTGTAACAGAGCATAGGCAGACATCAGTATGCCAACATTATGTGTGTATGCACTCCTGAGTGCTTTTGAATATAGGGTTTCTCCAATCTCATGTGTTTTGACTACCGCAGTTTAAATTAGCTGAAAAACAGTCTTCAGTTTTGCTTCTTTGGAAGCAATTCCTACTCTTTTTCCTTAGCAGCTTACTGCAAAGACAGGATGGTGCATGGTGAGTACTGGTTTTGGTACAGATACTGAATTTCAGAGTTACTGAGACTACAGAAATATTGCAAGACTTCCTACTGCTGGAACTCAGGCACCACTTCAGACATTTCAGTTAAGGTTGGAAAGCATCTGGCTGATGGTGTGACGAAGGGTTGCAAAGCTGAATCAGACTGGGAGTCAGTTTTATAAAACAAAGTTTTGATATGTTGGCATAAACTATTTCCTTAGCCCTCCATTCTCACACCATACATGTTTTACACAAGTTCTCCAGTGCTGCTCTGACAATCAAATTATCTCCCAGGAAAGAGGACCTGCAGGACTTGAGTCTCAGATAGGCTGGAGCACTTGCATGCTCCTTAAAGTACCAAGCTTGTTGCCCTTCCCATAGTGTGGGGACACCTGACTAGGATAAACATCTCCCCATTAGGGTAGGAAACTTGCGATACAGGTGTTGAATGTCCTCAGATACACTGGCTTCTAAAAATGGAAGAGGAAAAGAAACATGGAGAAGGACCAGTTTGAGGAGATAAAGATGTTTTACATGATTTACAATTTGACCTTCAGATGTCGTTACCAGTGCATCTGAGGAAAGATCAGATACTTCTAGATGGACAAAGGATTTTCTTTTCCCTTATCAGAGGGTTAAATTAAATGCTCTTTCCCAGCTGCCCTTTTTCCTTGGGTCAGCTGGCTGATAAAAGGTAGATCTGTGTTCTCAACCAAGGAGATAGGTAATCTTCCAAGAGGAGGCAGTGGGATAGCAGTGGGATAGATGTTAGGGCAATAGAAAAGAAGGTGCTGCTTGCCCTAGTGAGGAGGAGAGAGGCTGTGTCCCAACCCTTTCTCCATGGCACAAGAGCACAGCCCAAAAGCATAACTCAGGAGTCAGGCTAAGGTATGCTGTTCAGTCACTGCATCATTGCTCCCTTTCCTGGGACTTGAGGGGAAATTGCTTTGAAAAGATGCAAATTCTTCTCAGGGCCTTGTGGGAGCAACATATTAGTGAGAAGACTGAGTCATGGGGAAGATGCTGAGGTCGGGTTGAAAGATCGCCAGCTAAAGAACAGTGACAGCAGCCCGTGTGATGGTCTGTGTTCAAAGTAATGCACCTTAGCATGGTTTTGCTTCATCTCTAGGAGACCCCTCTGAGAGAAGTGCCTGGTTTTGGGTTCTGCCTCCTTCCAGTCTTTCTTTCAGCATTTTTTCCCAACCAAAGCCACATGGGGAAATTATTATTCTGAGAGGCAGGCTGAGCTCTTAGCAGTGGTGCTGCAGCCTACCTTAGCTGTAGTTAGGTGGAGCTTTCCTGCTGGCAAAACAATCCCGCTTCTGGAGCTGTCCTGGCTTCTTCAGGAGAAAAAAGTAGCATATGTTTATTTTAGTCAAGCGGGTGAAGAGTTCTCTCCTTAAGCAGCCCAGGGGAAAGACTGAATGTGCAGAAAACCCGGCATTCTTGCATAGTCACTTTTCTGAGCAGAGCTGCATTTTGAGGATGCAGAGCTTTGCTTGGTGTAGTAGGAACTAAGCTTTCATGCTGCTGCCTCAGCATTCGTGTCATCCGTTTGTGCCGAGCAGGTTTTTTTCCTTTCCCTTTTTTTTTTCCCCCTGAGTGCTCCATGAGATATTACTGATGCTTTAATTGTATCAGGAGCTCCATGAACTATTTTGATGTGTTGTCTCTCTGGCTTTGACACATATTCTGGGCTTGATGACACATGGTCACTCTTGTCTCTCTGTCTTACTCTGTCATCATGGGATTTCAGATGTCGCCCTTGGATCTGACACTTTGGGGGCTGGCCAGACTTTAAAAAAATCCTCCTGCCTTCAGATACCAGTGCAGGTAATAAAAGGGATTTATAAGCCTGCACTTTTCTGTGCCTGTGGGAATGTGCAAGGTAAGTTCATACCCAGTTCTCATGAGACCTTCTTGCCTCTTTTTCTTTCAAAATAACATGCAGCACAACTTTATTTTCTTGAGGACTTTTTTTCCCCGCAAACTGTACCTCAAGTGCTTACAGAGCAAAACAATTCACCACAGTGGGTAAATGACTATATTAGAGCCTCCAGTCAAAGAGACAAAAACAAAACAATGAGGAGGGGGGGTCATGAACAGCCTGGAGCTAGGGAGAGGTTGAGGTCTGAGCTGAGTCGGGAAGCGGTAGATACGGCTGAGCTGGCAGCAGGGCTGTTGTACACAGTGGGAGCTGAGGAGTCCTGAGCAAAGACATATCATTCCACAGAGGGAAAAAGAGAAGCTTGGTGTGAGGCAATGGCAACAGAAGATGGCAGGGAACTCACCCGGAACAAATAAAGGGAAGACTTGAAATTGGGGGATGGGTGGTTCTGAGAAGTACATGTTGTTAAGGAGTAGGGGTTGTTGGGAACAGCTCGAGCTGCAGAACAGCAGTGTATGATTTCTGATAGGGAGAGACAATAGTAAACCTGTACAGAAACATGTGAGGGAAAGTTTAAGAGGAAGAAAAGACATTTCCTCCCCACAGCGCCAAGATACAAAACCTTTGGAGCAACTGCCTTCTTTGGCTGTGCAGGGGTGAGTTTTGACCTCCTGTATTTTAGGTACCCTTAGGTGGGGACTGATCTAATGCTGTCCCACACTGGGGCACTCATGCCTGGGTTTGCCATCAGCACTCCCAGGCATGCAATGGTTTGGCCAGTTCAGGGGGATTTGGGATTTCACAAACCAGGACACATGTTGGTGTGGCAGACAGCCACTAGCCAGTTGTTTTCTTTTACCTCTCTTTGCTAAATTGGCGTGATCAAAACATACCTAGGACCTGGGAGTCTAAATAATGGCCTTGTGCTCCCTGTGTGGAGCTCAGTAATACTTACTGAGCCCGACGGCTTCATTCTCCTGCGTGCTGACTGCATTAGTGGCGGGTGTAGGGAGGGAGGGCAGGGATGAAGGATAGCTGAAAGGGGTCCGGGCGACACAGCTAACGGATGGCCTTATTAGAGACACTTTCCTGGGGCCTAAGTGGAGCTTTTTTGTCTGAGTCGGCAAGAAGTGGGTCATTTTGCTGGGCTGTCAGGCCCCGGCTCTCACTGGAGGAAGGAGGCTGTGACTGCAGCAGCCTGTTGGCTTCTCACTGTTGAATTTGGCTGGTGGATGAGGTGGTGCAGGGCTCCGGGGGGAGTGAGAGACACCATATCCATAACAGCCCTCAGGGATCCCTGCCTAGAAAAAATACTGAGATCCAAATTGCTTTCTTACCCTACCCTGCCAGTGAGCAGTATTTGGAGGTCAGTAGGGAGGTAATATAGCTGATCCTGCCCCCAAGATACTCCCTTCTGCCCACCTTTCACTGCCATCTCTCTCTTCACTGCCTGCATATCTGGAGAGGCAGTGATGCCTAAGGTCTGAGCTCGGGCTGCTGTCCTCATCTGTAAGTGATTTTAGAGAGCCTAGTGGAAACTAGGTCTCATTGATCTTGCATTGTGCCTGAGCCACAGGGATCCAAACCTGCTGCAGCTTTCCATGGGAAGTCCTGGCTCTGTATTAAAGTCTCACTGCTGATGGCTTTGGCTCTGCAGATACATGCTTTCTCTCTGTTGTATTTGACTAAAGAGGGGGGAAATATCACATGTGTAGTCTGCCTTGCCCATCCTCCCCATCATAACTGTGTTGATGGATCATCTGAAAAAATCATCTGCTCTGAGGATATTTTCAGCCCGGAAGGAAACAAAGTCTCCTAAGAATTTACAGATCAATATTGCCAGAGTTGACATTAGAGATAGTTCTCAATGAGATATCCATTATTTTCAGCACTTTTCCAAAATGCAACCAATGATGCTTGTGACGGTCGTCCATCCTAGGTATGTAGATCAGCTGCCAGAGGGAATTACTGGGTTTAACCAGTTAGCCCTGGGGAAGAGCTGGTTAAAACTGAGAGAATACTTTGTCACAGAATGTGCTGAGTTGGAAAAGGCCCAAAAGAATCATGGAATCCAACTCCTGGCCCTGCACAGGATCATCCCCAGGAGTCACCCACATGCCTGAGAGTGTTGTCCAAACACTTCCTGAAGTCTGCCAGGCTTGATGCTGTGCCCACTTCCCTGGGGAGCCTTTCCACTGCCCAACCACCTTCTGGGCGAAGAACCTTCTTCTAATATCCAGCCTAAACCTCCTCTGATACAACTTCAGGCCATTCCCTTGGGTCCTGTCACCACAGAGAAGAGATCAGTGTCTGCGCTTCCTCTTCCCCTCCCTTTCCCCTCAGGAAACTGTAACTGCAGTGAAGTCTGTCCTGACCCTCCTCTTCTCCACGCTGAACAGACCAAGTGACCCCAGCTCCTCCTCATGCAGCTTCACCATCTTCATGGCCCTCTTTTGGATGTTCTCTAACAGCTTTATATCCTTTTTATATTGTAGTGACTAAATCCTGCCTTAAAGGAGCTGAGCAATGGAGGAAATAGTCTGGGGACTCCTGTTTTGCGTTACACTGACTTCCCACATGAGCTGACATTATGTGAGGGGTAGCTGAAAAGTGTGTTGCAGCTGACGTAAAATTTCTCACACATACAATTTCTATTTCATGAAGTGGCATTTCTCATAGATGTATCTGGCTGCTACATACACTGGAGAAAGGCTGGATGAGATACTTTTGAGGGAAAATGCAGATCCAGGTGAAATGCTAGCCTGAGAGAGAAAAGAGGAAAGTTTGTTACAAACAGAGGAGTTACCAGCTTGTTCTTCTTTTCTGATATGGTGGAGGTGAAGAGAAGGGACCAGTACCTGACCTTCCCTGCTCTCCATCTTCAGTAGCTTTGTTTTCTGAGATCATCTTCCGCAGAGGCTAAATTCTGCTAATCCTCAGAGTAAACTCTGCAGTTTACATTTCTGTGAATCAGGACAGAATGCAGAAGGCCAGTTTAATGTAGATTTATTTCTCCTATCCCTGTTCTGTACTCACAGAAATCATGTCAGATTCTGCATACACACTGATTGGGAGGGAGTATGGTCAGGGCTATATACCCAAAATTGAGCAGAGGTAGGGCGGGTGTCTTTGGCACTGCTCAGTTATTGGTTCAACTTCTCTTTGATTTGCTGCACACAAGAACATCAGAGTTGCCAGTCTGGTTTAGACAGATGAAATATCTGGGCTCCAGTAATTTCCAGATAATTCAGAAATGTGCAAGAAAGCCTGTACTACACCGTAACAGAATTACCTGTTCACAGAAGACATTTTCTTTCTGACTGAATGAGGTTAATGACCATCTAATGCCTGCCAGCATAAAGGTTTATAGTCCTTTATCAAACATAGATGATGACTCTGTTGTTGCTATAAATGCTTTGCTCTTTTTTCACTATTTTTAATTTTTTTTTTTTTAAAACACAACAGTAACTTCCAAAAGTTCACTTAACATAAAGGTGAAAAAGTCTTTAGGCAAAAAGAATTTGTGAGCACTTTTGTCATGAGCTCTACAGTATGTCTATAAAGTTGTTACAACTGGGTAGAATGGTTACTATTTAAAAAAAGAATGAAATCCATTACTTGATCCTCCAAACAATCAGCATCCTCTTGCTGATTGCTGTATCCTTGTGGCAGTAACGAATTAATGATTACCTTTAGATTAGGTCTTTACCGCGCGCGTGATGCTCCAAGAGCACAGCTAAATTGGGTTGGATGTAGTCAGGATTGCTGAGTCTGTACTCCAGCCTCCTTGGGCTGCGATATTGTCAGAGCTCATAAGCTAAGCCAGAGAATTTGATTAGGCAGCCAGGCCTTTGGGGACAGGGTCAGGGAAGCAGGAAGAGCTTAGGCTCTGTGCTAGCAGAGTCTCTGACTCACCTATACCTGCAGCTGGATTTGCCCGGTAACCAGGGCCTGTGCACAAAGCTGGCAGGTGAACAAGCTGCCAGGATGCTCAGGCCCCCTCACAGTGGGATGTGGAATGGATGTGGACTTCTGGGAAGTCCATCCCTGTCCCTGGCAGGGGCGGTAAGTCATTCAGTGCCAAAGAGTGGCTACAGGGTCTGGCAGCGAGTGCTTCAAAGGGTGAACTGGAGCTTTTAAAAACTGAGCAAAACACCTGCCCCTGAATGTAGTCTGATGTCAACTGCAGCATCTCAGGAATCAGAACAGCTGAATGGGGCTTCTCTGAATCCCCTGAGGCAAAGCTTGGATCCCAACTTGGTGGTCTCCCTCCTAAGCCAGCAAGGCTTCCCTTGGCAGCTCCACATCCAGGCACTGATTGGATCTGGCCCTTTTCAGCTTTTGATGCTGACATGGTCTCTCTTACTGGCATTAGGGTCTCAATTAGCCTCTTCTATTTCTGATGCTCTGAATTTGCATGGTGAGAGCTGGGATTAAGGACAGGCAGTCTTAACGCAGCTACTATTAATAAATAAGGAAGATTAGGAGCTTTGTCAGTAACATAGTGCTTCCTCCTTCATTTCCTCCTTCATTGAATTATTCAAAAATACCTTGTGTTTAACCCTCCACCCTCTGAATGAAGTAAATAAAAAGAAGTGAGATTAATGAAGATAAAGTTTAAATTAACTTTATAGTGTGGGTCAGGCAAGAAAATTCTTTCTCTTGTAATTGACTGACGTTGGTGCTGGCTTCTGCTAGAGTTTAAAAAAAATCTTCTGCTCCCTTTTTTACATAAATGCATTTTTATATCAGGTTGGGAATATTTCTTTATGTGTTTGGGGACTGCTGTTACCTACTTACAAAGCACAAGTAGCAGCAGGGCAAATTTCTTTCCTATCAGCAGGCCACAGTTCATCTCTGGAGGGACCACATTTGGAATTAAACAAGAAGTGAAATTTCTATGGCCCACTTTTCCTCACTGATAAGGCCAGAAAGAAGGATGTTTAGTGAACTTTTTGATGTGATCTTTGGGTTGAAGTTTTCATCTCACTGGGAATTGTACTGATACCTTCTAACTCATTTCACAGGTGATTGTCTAAGAGGTGTTAGTACTCAGTAACTAGGTACCGAGGATGCATTCCAGCTGCAGTGACCTCAAGGTACAAAAGTACTTCATGCCATTCCTATGCAGTTAAATTCCTTCGGGATGTGTATCTCAAATTGTGACTACAACAGTTTCCAGATGTTTCATATCTGCTCATGCTCTATAAAGAATGATGACTAAATTGCAGTTTAGTGACCTTAGAGATATAAAATGGGGGAGGGAGAGAGGTGGCTGGCTGGCAGAGAGCTTTACAGTAATGGGATCTTTGCCAGTATCATTCATGCTTGAGTCAAGGACTTTCATTTCCCAAAAAGAACTGGGGATTAGCACAGCTTCTGCAGCCTGCCCTGCAAACAGACATGTCCCCTCCACAAATGTTGGTTGTATGCTGGTGTTCTGGGGTCACCTCTCCTTGTAGAGTTAATGAACATAGCAGAGATGGAGCTGCTTGGTAAAAAATGCTGAAGAAAAAGGTGGCAGTTATTAAATCTAATGTGATCTACTTGTGATGGCAATCCACACTTCTGGCCACGGTGGGCCCTGCAGTGTCCTGGTGCAGGCTGAAAAGTCCAGACTCAGTGCTGTATCCTTTCATCTCTTTAGGACTGCCATCTGAAGTATTATTTTGTATATCTGTTCTAGAATTGATAGGGTATTTCTATCTTATGAGGCCTTTGTATTCAATGTCATTCCTATCAGGGGCAAGCAGGAACAGGAATCATTGTAACTTGAATTGGGGTTTTGTTGTTGTTTTTTGCTGACTGCTGTTGCCCTGTGTTCAGCATTTTGGAACACCTAAGATATTCCTTCCCAGCTCCCAGGGCTGTTCTCAGGAGTCCATATAATGTCTGGGCTGTCTGTTTTTTCTTGTGACCTAGGATCAATAGGTTGTGCTGTTTCCAAGCAAACTGCTGCTAAATGGCTCCCTGACTACATCTCTGGTTTTTGTTCCTAAGCAGGCCTGAAAATCTGTGGGCATGTAAAGGCACATTCACTTTGAGGAAAGCCTGCTGTACATTGCCTGTTTCAAAGCAATTTTCATCTAGGAGATTAGCAGAGCAGTACAGGGACGTCTTAATGTACAGTTACAAATTCAGAGGTGGTTTTCCAGGGCATGTATACTAGTTTCCAGGTTTAGAAGGTGCTTTCAGCAAATAGTCTCTACTGTTCCCTTAACACCAACTGTTTCTGTAAATGTTCAGTGGCCAGTGAATATATTCAGTGGAATATGGCCAGAAAGGGACTTGGCTTGAGTGACCTAAATACATAATTTAAAAGATAATTTACTGGTTTCCTTGACCAGCATCTTGTACTGCCTTTTGTGTCATTCTTATCCTTGTAATGGATTATCTTGGTCTCTATAATGGGGATGTATTTTTGCTGTTGAAAAAGTCCCCAGTAACAGAAAGGATGAACTCCAGATGAGCAATGCACTTTCATCCTCATATTTTCTGAGCTTATACAAACTCTTTTCTTCCCTGGAGCTGTGAAAGTTTGGGATGCTGAGACCTGCTCTCTATTTTGCCATGGCAGGAGACATCTTTGCTGTCACTGAGGACTGTGGATCCTTTGTTGTTGTTGTTGTTGACAGTGCTTTGCCTTGCTACTGACCTGCAGATCCTTAACACTATGCTGTGAATTAAGTGTCCTTTGTCCACAGATCAGGCAACTTTCAGAGACTCTGTTGGGAAGGACTGAAGTTGAAACCACAGTAGAGTAGTCATAAGTGTTTGTAAGCTCAAGGTGAAAGACTTGAGTGCAAGGGCCAAATGAGTTTAGGATAATTTTTGTAAGCCTCAATTTAGATTATATGCCGCTGTTAAACCTTCTTTGACCTTAATTGCCCTATTGTCCCCAAGAGATAATCAAGCCTGGCTGGAAAAAGGAGGGAATTTCTTTTCGTGTAGAAAAATTACAACATTTCTAGACTTTTTTTCCTGTATTTGGAAAACACAATCACTGTAAGAGTCATGTGGAAACTCACTTTTGGAATAACGTGAGAGTATAACAAAGAAAAAGCCTGGGAATGCTTTTTCATTTTCACAGAAGTGTGAGGGTGATAGGACTTCTTGCTGTGAGCTTGCCTTCTGTTCAAGATGAAACTATTAAGAGAAGCCACACACACACGTGCGCGCCCCTTTTCTCTGAAAGCTCCAGTGCTCTCTGTGTACTGCTGCTGTCTGAAAGTATTGTGATGCATTTCAAATGCATCTTCTTTTTGCTCTCTTTGTCTTTGGAAAATGTTAGAGTACTAATGTGAGCAGGCTGATGGTGCCAGATATCCTTTGCACACCCACGCAGAGACACCGAAATAAACATCTCTGCTGGGACCTGGAAGCTTTCTCTTCATTATAGCATGTGGGCACACATGTAGAGCAAGTGGGAAGAAGAGTCCTTAGCATGCTCTCTGTACCTTTTATTTGACGTGCGGGTTTGTGTACAGTAAATTAGGACTCATGCTTGAGGAGTGCTTTTTTTACATAAGAGGGTCATCTTGTAAGTGGGGCAGGTCAAAGAATCTTGTGTCCCACACTAAGCAGCTTTGACCCATGTAATGCACATCAGACTGTTGCTCTTGATTTGATAAACTAAATGCTCGATTGATAATCCTGCCTTTCTTTTTCCCCTTCTCCTCTTTCTAAATATATCCCTGTATCTCTGTCTCCTGACTGCGAACTTGTATCTACCTTGCTTCATAGATTAATCATAAATATGGATATAGATGACAGAAGGCTAAGGGCATGGTGGGAAGGCTAAGCAACTCTGCTCCATTTATCATTGGATGTTTGGGGGGGTGCCTCATCTGTCCCAGCTTATTTGACACTTTTCAAGCAGTGTCAAGAGTAAAGGTATTGGAAGAAACAGGTCACAAAAGTACTAATTTAAATCATCCCTTACTGGTTATCTCTATCTGAGCAAATGGCTCTCCACCCTCTGGGCCTTTTTGAGTGATAAGGGGGAAAAAAAAGGTCTGATAATTTTCAGTCAGACTGAGCAAGTTTACACTCGGGTACAGAGAGCCAGACCCCTTGATTGCTGTATGTCACCAGGATGTGCAAGGTGTTTTGAAGGGGCTGATCAGTGGATGACAGATATTTGTAGACAATCATTCAAACTAAGTTTAAGAGTTTTGTAAAATTACAAAGATGCGAGGTCATATTCTGGAAATGAAAGACAATTTTCTTTTTCGCATTGGGCACATGGAATGAAATATGAATTGGAAGGGGTTAAAAACCCATCAATATGTCTGAAAACATCAAGGTGAAGATGAACAGTAGGGTCCCTCTATCATTCTGAGCAACATGGACAGGAGTGTTGTGTGCCAGGTGCAGGATCTGCTGACATGCAGCCTACAGTTTTGCGTCATGCTTTAAGGAAGACATAAACAAGCAGGAGAGACCCCAGAGGGGAGCAGCAGGCTTTCCAAGAGGCTGAGCAAACAGGACCTGCACAGGAAGGTTAATAGAGCTAGAGCCATAAAAATTTACTTGCTCTAAATAGGGAAGGCAAAGAGAAACGTAAGAGTCTTTGTTCCTATAAATTGTTCTTTTAAAAGTGGTATTGATCCATTGTGCTGCAAATCCCCCAGATGAGAAGTAATAGGTTAAATACTAAGAAGACTTCCTACCTGTAGGACTAGGAGCATACTAGAAGGGGTTAGCATAGGTGGGAGGATGTGGAGCTTCTTTCATTAGAGCTTCTTCAAACCATGTAGGCAGATATTCTACAGGAATGGATCTGAAGGAATATTTGATCCTGTCTTGGTGCAGTGGGCTGGACCAAGTGATGTTCTTGAGGTGCTTTCTGGTTCCACCTTGCTGCAATTTCTGTGATTCGACACAATCTGACTTCCATGTAAGCTGGGTGCCTTTTTTTCACCCTGCTAAAATTACTCTGGTCTGAAACAGATGAGATAACAGGAAAGGAGTAAATTTCATGTAAGCAAACTTTTCCAAATGCTTGTTGGATTTGTTTCTTTACTCAGTCTCTTTTAGGAGATTATTAAGGAACAAACTTGTCATTGGATATGAGATAAAGCCATATCATAAATAAAGTAAGAAGAAAAGCAAAATTTACTGAATAAATAGAGCAGGAATATATAGCTAGTTCTCAGCATGAAAAGATGCCACAGCTCAGCAGATGTGTCACCGAGCAGTATTATGTCTGGTGTTTAATATGGATTAATAACCCAAAAATGGAAAGAATACATAGAAGGAAAAATGTGTACATAATACAGCAATGTTGAGGTTACCCAAGCCTATAAAGATTCTGAGGAGGTCTGACAATGAGCTCGCAGAGGCAATTTGCAAGCGTCGTAAGAGTAAATGAAATGCAATATGGCAAAGGCAAGGTGATGCACTCAGGAAACAACACATTAGAATTAGTCATGCTCGTTTCTGGGTTCTAAAATAATTGTAACTACTCAAAAGAAAAGAATGATAAAAAAAAAAGGAACGGCTGAGCAACTCAGTGAAAACATTTGTTCAGTCTGTAGTGATGGTGAAATAAAAGCATGCAAGATGAGAGTGCATTAAGAAAAGGGTAGAGAATAATAGATAAAATAATACAGTACCATTATATAAATTGATGGTACATGCTCTCCTTGTACACTTTATTCACTTTGCTCACCCTGTCTCTCAAAAGAAAATAGCAGAAATAGAAGAATGACCACAAAAAGGGACCCAAAATGTCTGCAGTCTTTTAATAGCTTCTTAGTAAACAGCAATTAAAAAGAGCAACACTGTTTTCTTGAGAAAAGACAAATAAGAAGCATTGTGGCAAAGGTATAGAAATAGTCACCACAAAAAAAGAGGTGCACTCAGCTCTTCCTATTTACTTTTAATTTTATTAGAAGAACAACTGGGGAAGCAATTACATGAAAAAGAAAATCAAACTACTTGAAACTCTGAAGAGGAAATACTCTTTTACAAAGGGCCTAATTAACATATGGAACTTGTTGCCACCAGATAAAATCAGAAACTTAGTAAAAGCCCAATAAGATTCAAGCCCAACTCCTATTTGGGTACTGGTAAGATTTACAGATGAAACAGGGAAGACCTGAAGACATAGGAGGTATTAACCTAAGATATGAGGATGCAAGTGGTCTTGCATCTTCTCATTCTGGGGTAACAAAACTCAGCAAGTGTCCTGAGAGTAAAAGGCAATCTTTCTTTGCACCACATTTTGGTACATGTGGCCAGTACTGGGCATTTTGGAAGCTTTTCTCAATAGAAGCCTTTGCAAAGATGGGGTGTGGAAGATGTCAGTGTTGTGGTATCTGTTTTTTGAATTGCGGTATTTGAACAGTTTGGCAATAAGGCAGCTGCCTTCCAGTTTTGATTCTGCCACTGACCCTTTTCTGGTTGTTTTACATCTTCTCTTCTGCTTCAGTTTACCTGTCTGAACATTGGCTGCACCAATGCAGCCTTATGGTTTAGGAGACTTCTGAAGATTAATCAATGAGACTCCTGTTTGTGAGTCATTTGAATGTGCTGAGATGAAGTGTGCCGTTAATATATATTCAGTGAAAAGCTCTGGCAGTATGGTAGGCTGCAGTGTCATGGTGTTCCTCCACTATTTCATTTGTGGCTGGCCCTTGAAAGAGGCAATTTCATCTCTTCCACCCAGGCACGAATTCCCCTTTCTCCTGCCACCCTGTGGTCATATGGCCGTATCTGTAGCATTCAGGACCCTGCTTATGAGTCAGGATATCCTTTGCAAGACATTATTAAAACATACATTAAAAATGTGATGTCTTCCCCTGCCCACTCTATTTTTGCTAGCCCCTATATGCCAATATCCTTCCTCTCCCCAAACTGATGGTGATAATGACTTCTACCATCCATACCCAAACTGTTCCTGTGCCTGCAGCACTGCCTTGCCTTTCCTGCCAGCATCAGTCTCAGTCCAGAGCAGTTCTATGGTATGCATGTCTTCTGTCAAGTGCTGATTCAAATCCAGATCCTATGTTGTAATTCATGACTTGGGAATAGACTAGGAAACAGTGGTGTTTTTCAGGAAAAAAAAAACACAATTGTTTGATTTTTTTTTCCTCATGTGAAACTTGCACAGAATTCACTCCTTTAGCAGAGTAGGGAGATTAAAGGATCCACTGTACACCTGAAATCTTGACAATGCCACCTTACCTAGATGTCAGTTCTGCAATATGCTTTGCATGAGCCACAAATACATACATCCCTTTGTTTTCCACTGCAGTTGTGATTTCACTACACAATGACACACATCGTTTTGTGAGGGTGTGTTCCCTTCCTTCCCCAGTGTCCCATCTGGCAGGGCTTGGGGCTGCTGTGGAGCACACATTTACAATTCCTGTTAGGCAAGCTTAGCCTTAAAAACAGTTAAAGTATTTGAATACATGGTTATGGTTGAAATCTGCCCTAAGTGTTAGAGGAATGTTTAGTCATTTCCTTACTAGGACAAAATCCAAGCTAGCACTTAGTTGGTACTTTTCTAAGTGCTTTTAGAAATATCAATCCTCAGGTAGGAACACATCCCTTGGTTTTTTTTTTTTTCACACCAGGAGTTTAATTGTCTGATCCTAAAAGCATGAGCCTTTGCTGTCAGGAATAACTCTGCTATCCTCCCTTCTAGATAATTTTCAGCCTCTTTCTCTCCCTGCTTCATGACCAGGGAGGGAAATTGCTGCATTATTGCCTTGTGATGCCCTCTTAATACCTACCAAAAAACTGTGAGCATTAAATCCCTGTTCCTGCCTCCTTCCCTCTTTTTAGGTAGAGAAATTGAGGGAGAATCTGTATCAGGGAGAATTTGTCCTCAGTTCAGCAGAAACCACTTGCCTTACAGTGCACACCAAGCAGGATACACAGAAAGTGAAGTATAAGGAGGAAAGGAGAGATACCTCAATCACTGCAGTGACCAGGAACTGATGGATTCCAGGGAGATGCTTTTCTTCCTGCCCATCAAAAAACAGTGCTCTGCCCCTAGATAGGCTCCAACTAGCAGAGAGCAATACATGATTTAGACTTTTTCCCAGTATCAATTAGACTCCTTCAGTGATAGAAGCAATTTGTGTGACTTTGAATCTTTTGCCAGCTCAGCCTGATCAGCACTTTTTGAAGGATGTGGAGCCAGTGTCTCTGCTCATCCAGGTAAATCAGCCATATCTGGAGACAGACAGAGAGGGAAGGAAGTGAAACTATTAAAACCAAAGAAGGCCCATCTCAGGACTAAAAGGCGTCAGTGAGGTACCTGATTTATAGGGGGAGAGTTGCCTTTCAGTCATTTTAAATGGAATATCATTAAAGGAAAATCAGGAGCTGTGAAACCTTTTGTGTCTCATCTCCTAATGTATTTATTTCTGCAGCAGGGAACCCTGTTAACCCCACCAGGTAATGTATTCCTTGTCTGGCATGGGTGGCAAGGTTGGCCCCTAGAAATTTTATTATGGAACGAACTCAGTTAAATATTTGCACATGAAAAAACTCGGAGGTCTTAAATTTGTTTCCAAGGAAAACTGTGTGGTAGAGCTGCTGAATCTTGCTCATGAGGGTATCAAATACCATAATTTTCACGTCTCTCTGGCTTTTTCTCCTTGGTCAACACAAATGAGCTTAGATAGATGGATGACTAGATGGATGCTTGCCAAAGGCAATGTCAGGCTCTGGGCAAAGTTTGGGTCACACTTCTGAATTGCTTTCCCGTAATTTTTCAAGCAGACTAATAGTTGAGAGTGCCATCATTGTAAGAAAGGCAAGTTCCATGTAGCAGACGACACACAAGCCTCAATCCTACAGACACTTAAGCACTTATTTAATTTTCTCTGCTGTAAATAATCTTGCAGCAGTTGCTGAAAATTCTCGTAGAGGACTGTAGAAATGACAACCTCACATTTGACTGATGTGAAAGACTTTTATCATGATACCAAGAAAGACTCAGTCTCTACAAGAGTGAAGATGGTTGTACTGGATGTGTCCTTTGCTTCCTTCATTCCTGCTGTCAGTCCATTCTTAACTCTTCTTCAGTAATACTTTGCAGTACGTGCCAACATACTTACAAAGAAAAAAAAAAAAAAACCCAAAATTTTTCAATTGGATTTCCAATTGTATGGTACTGTGCATGAGAGGAGGTTCCTAGAGGTACCCACCATTTTGGCTGACATTATGATCAAGGGAGTATGTGCAAAACTAGAAGGATTTAGGTATTGCATGAAATAATGAGCCATGTGCCTTCAAAGCCTCTGTGGATATAGATCAGCTAGTTGCATGTACGTATCTTTATACTTGCCTGTAAGAATCACCCCCTAGGGTCATGGGTTTCAGCCAGAACAGGAGCACAGTGGGAAGTGTGTTTACATTCAGGTATTACCACCTCAAAAAAGAGAGAATCGGTAAAAACACAAATTTGATTTTATAGGATCAAAAAAAGAGCACATTGCAGCACTTTCTTTTCTATTGTACTGGGTCTTCTAAGCAGACTTTGTGTAAACAGCATGGAAGTAGCTACAACAACCAAATTAGGCCAAATCTGGTAGTAGCCTGATGAGGAAGGTGTAAGTTGCCTTCTGGTAGGGCCTCCCATGACCTGCCTGCTGAATGAGATTCGGTATGGCTGAGCAATGAGTGTCATTGCTCGTGTGTGGACACACGAACAGCAACCCTGCAATGGTGATTCCTCGGAAACTTTTGTTCAGCAAAGCTGTAAATGACAACAAACGGTAAAAGCTGGTGGAGAACCAAGACCTCAAGTAAGCCAAAAAGCCAGGTTATGGTCTTAGTATCACTGGTGTAAAGCTGATGTGAAAATAGCTACTGTCACTTCTGAGTGCTCTTCTCCTGGAGGGGCCTCCATGCTGACACAGGCATGGGTTTGGAGCAGGGTGTGTGATGTGCATTGGCAGAGAGCAGTTTCTTGTGGCACCTTGGTAATATCTCATTCTGGTTCACAATCAGTGTTTTGGTGCAATCATATTAGACACAGATCAGTTTAAATCCTTCTCAGGCATCTTCTGTACCTGTGAGGCATCTAATCTTCTTTTTGCATGTGCCTGCTGAAATTATGATGCATTAGGAGCATATGGTGAGCTCTGTATAGAGCTGCCCTGCCAAGGGTGTATTTCATCAAAAAGTGATGCAGAAGTCTCAACAGATAGTTTGGTTTGGTGCAGTCCAGGATCCCAGTTACATGGGCCAGAAGAGGTCTGAGATATTCTGATGTTCTGTGTCTGGACTTGGTATTTTTGCTAGGCAGCAAAGCTCTGGGCCAGCAAATTCAATGGAAAGTTTCCCAGTGGGCTTTGAAGAGATGTGCTCACAGAAAGGGCTACATTCAAACCAGCTGGAAGAATAGATTATTTCTCCCCAAATGGCAAAGTGATGATCTTGCAAAAGTTTTCTTGGTAGATTTCAGAAAGTCAAAAGGTTCTCCATCTTTTTAGCCAGAAGAAATTCTTCCATATGAAAAGTCTTTTCTTTTGAGGAAATCAAAACAAAATAAAACAGTCTTAATTCATTTAGAAACTGAAATTTCCATTTAAAAAGTGTTTCAAAAGCCAGTTTTCAAGCAGATGCGGATCCATTCTTCCTCAAATCCAAAGACCGTGGCACATACTCATCTACAGTTGCAGTTGGCTTCCCAGACTCTCTGCCCTACATCTCTGCCTAGGAGACAGCAGCACATGAGAGCCCATTCCTGTTCCTTAATCCCATCAAAGCTGTGCATACTGCAGCTGGTCCCCATAGATTGCTGCACCATGTAAAATGACTATGCACAAAATATGCAGATATACTGCGTACTGTTTTAATATAAAATTTTCCTTATTTTAATATCCTCTTACAGTCTCCTCCTCCTTCCATGACTTCCTCCAAGGGAACTTAAGCCTTTCTAATTTGAGGTTTTCATTTTGTTTTGGTAGATTACATTTTTGTTTATTGCCTTCTGTCCCTCTGAGGCTCCCATACAAGACTTAGCTGCACCTGGCTTTCATTTGAACAGTGTCCAAGCTTCCCTCTCTCCTGACCTCACTGAGTTCTCTTTTCTCATGTGTGTTGTGGGATTTTGTTTGGTTGGTTTTGTTTTGCTTGTGTTTTTTTTGTAGCCAGGGATCCCTTGAGCTTCTAACATGCCTTTTGACATGGGGCAATGGTCTGTCATCTCCGGTGTGTTTCTAGAGGCAGGGAAGAATAAGGATGCTGTGTGGTGATATTTAATTAAAATGTGGAATGTGTACATTCAGAGGCACGTATTTGATTTGTGCACATATGTAGATGTGTGCATGTGTCTATGTCTTGCTGCTAATTGCTCTGAGCCCCTTTCTTGCTTTCCTGTGCTGGCATTCACTGTTCTCTGTTTGCTACAGGGGAAAGAAAAAGCAGGGAGCACACCGAAATGTCACAGCTGAGAGGGTTTCTGTAATCCTCCAACATATGTTCAACATTAAAGCTCCTTCAGCAAGTCTGATGTGCTCACAGTCATCATGGGACCAGCAGTTAAAGCGGCCCAGTGCTGCCAGGAAAACGTTATCCTGGCCCTAATTGAGAGAGACTTAACTAATGTTTCATTTCCTAATTAGTCCTTGTCAGCCGCTGGAAGGCCACGGATGCTGCTGGTGGCACAGGGCCCATCACTGCTGTAATTGAAGTTGTTCTGACAGTCTGGGGCTTTGGGGTGATCCATAAAGTAAGGCTGATCGTTCAGGACCAAATTGGGTGGAAGTAGGAGAGAGGGTCAAGCATCAGCTCAGACACATTGTGAGCATGCTCTGCCAAACATGAATGGTCACGAATCAACTCTGAAATGACAGAGATGACAGAATAACAGTGAGGGAATGAGGACATCACTCCATGCTGTGCTCAGTGGGAGCACAAGGTGGTTGAGAGAGCTAGCCAAAAGGAGCTTCTGGGACCAGAGTGGTGGAGAAGATCTTTTGCTGGAGAGCAGCTAATGAGCATGGACAGGCCAGTCACAAGGAATGATGTGCTCATCTTCTGAGCACAGGGCAGCAAGAAGTACTTTGCCATGAACTTGAATCTCAGAGCAGTGAAGAACAGTACCTTCCTTAAGAGGTGCTGACCTCTTCTTCATCCTTGTCATTCTCTGGCATGAGTTTGGTGGAATGTACTCAGCCTCAGCTCCTTCATGTTTGGGCACCATGGCTGAGTTCTTGCCTTCCTTACCACCACTGGCTGTTCCCTCTCTCTGCTGGGACATGGCATCCACATGGCTTTGGTGTTGATGTGCCGGCAGCAGCACCCTCCTGCCGTGCTGGGGATGTGGGCACTTCATACAGTGCTACATCAGCCTGGGACAGGGTGTTGAGCTAGTGACTGAGAAAGAAAGTTCTAGAAGCCTCTTCCAGATGGAGATAGGAAAGGATGAGAATATGAGATTGAGATCCCATTATGCCATAAAGAGATCATCTGTGGTTGCTCAGCAGAGGAGATGTGGTAAACAGTGGACTGGGATGCATCTGGTGGAGGAGCCTGGCTCATCACACAAATCCCAAGAGTTGTGAGGGAGAGCATCTGGGCACCCCTGGACTTGGCAAACACAGCTGGCAGGCACTCAAAGGACAAGTGGGCAACAGGAAGCCTGCAGGAGGAAAACAGAGACAGCTCTGAAGTTCATAGGCAGTGCATGATCACTTGCTGGCCTTCTCCAGCCAGCCAGCCCCATCTGTTCCACTCTGGCTCAGGGAAGTGGGGCAGATGGGATAAAAGCCTTTCCACAGAGGGACTGTGATGTCTGATGAGCCTCAAGTCCCATGGCAGTGCTGACTGCATGCTGGACTGTGACAGTTCTGCCTGTGCCTCAAGAAATCATGACCCTCACAATGACGCCTGCAGCTCATGAGATGTGTCACAAGAGGCACATGCATAGTGTAGCAGGCAGTGGTAACAGGGAGACAACAATCCCCTTCACCCAAGATAAATTCCTGCCTCTCTTTGCTGACACTGACAATGCTTTTTTTTTTCCTCTGCAACTCTAGTTTTCTCTTTGTCTGTACCCAATGTCTTTTAAAGAAGACCAAGCCATAGAAAATCCTTCATGCTCCTAGGATACCTGCCTTTTGTGGGTGAAGGTGGGAGGTGACTAGCACCAGGGAAACACCCCCAGCAGGCCCAGAAAGGATCTCAGCTCAGTCCCAGTGCTCTCCAAGGCTGAATGAACCTCACAGTCCATTGGGTGAACTGATACTGTGTGCTGCTGCAGCCCTGTAGGGTCCCTCACTGTCCCCAAACCATGGTGAGATGGCTATCTGGCCCCTCCAGATCACACAGGCTCTTCCTAGAGTGCACAGAGCCAGGACAAATCTCTGGGTGTATGTGCAGCTATCGTAGTGATTAAGAAAAACTCAATAAATCTGAATAGGCTCTCTCATTAATTAATATGTTCAGTGGTCAGTCCTGGGTGTGAGTGGACAAGCAAACATGGACTTCTGGCACAGCAGCTGAAAAGAGAGGGCTGGCACTTGGCACCAGATGGTGTAATGGCCTAGTAGGAGAAGGGGAGTTGGAGTGTGCTTGTCTATATTCAATATATGCATCTTAGAATCATAGAATAGTTTGGGTTGGAAGGAATCTTCTAACATCATCTAGTTTACCCCCCTGCAATGAAGAGAGAATGCAATAAACATTTTCTTTCAGAGACTCTCTTGTTTCCTACCAACCCCATAAAGAAAAAAATTAGGCTTTAGGATACATGTGAAGCCTCACTGTGTATGTAATTTCCATAGCAAGCCACCCACACCATGTAGCTTGCTCCTGGTGCCTGCACAGGTGATTTCTCCCTCCGTACTGATCAAGTTCCTTGACCTCGGTGCCCTCTGTAAAGCTGTGAACTTGAAGGCAGCATAATAAATTCCCACCTCATCCCAGGTGCCTGTCAGCCTGAAGCTCCTGCAGTAAGGTGAAGGGGGAAAGAGGGGGCTCATGTCTCTTTACCAAAGCAGGCTGGCTCTCTAATGCCCCATTAGCATACCACACGCAAGCATTCAGCTTTTAATTAGTTACGTGGTGTGATAATTAAGTAGTATTTCTCCACAATTTTCCTCTTGTGTGGAGCAGAGGGGAGGGGGGTGGTGTCTGTTGGGGATGGGAGTTGAGGTTGTTTTAACGTTGCAAGTAATTGCAACCCCAAGGAGAAGCAGCAGCAAAATGCAAACTCTCCATGGGAGAGCTGTGGAAGCCCCATGCTGGGCTCTCTTCTGTCCCTCCTGCCATTCCTTCTGGCCTGGGCCTACCCTCCTTCCTTCAGCAAAGCACTCGGTGGATAATAACACATCCTCTGGAGCATCCTCCTCTCCATGTCAATGTATGCACCTTCAGATCCTGGTGGGCTGCCAAAAAGCTATCCTCTAGCCTAGATTGACAGCTGTTAGGAAGAAGAGAGGAGCTGAAAAAGAAAGCTCTGGATAGGAAGAATCACAGTCTTTTCCAGATCTGGGGATGTGTACACAGAGCAAAAGTGGAATAACTGAAAAGTATTTCATGGTAAAATGGCAGAGCAGGGTGTTGGGAGCCCAGGGCTAGGAGAGGGGAAGTTCTTCATCATGAAGTTTGTGTCAGATTTGGTGCCGCAACATGTGTGGTAAGGAAAAACAGCTTTCCTACTCTCAGGAGCAGCGAGGCCCCATGCCCAGCTGCAGCAGGGCAAATGTGGCCTCCTCAGCTGGGAATCTCTTGCTGGAGAGCACAACAGGTATAATTGATCCATACAAAGCAGGGGAAAAGAAATAAAATAAAACCTATTACCAAAGCGGCCTGTTGTTTCAGCAGCATGCATGCTGTCAGGCTGCTTATGACAGGGAAACAGATGGTGATTCTGCGAGCCCTGCACATCCTGGCACATGTGTAAAGTCAAAGAGTTACTGCATCATGGAAGAGGCAGATGCAAGTTTGTTGGGATATGAAATAAAATACAATTTCATAATGAACTTGGCAGCTATGCCATCCCTTAATCAGTTTGGAATTATCTCCATTAAACATCTTCCCACTTCCCAACAGGAAACTCAAATGAAAACAAACCCTAAAATCTGGTGGGATCATCTGCTCTTAAGCTAGGCAGAAGCAAACATTGGGATACATCTTTTAAATAGCTTCAGGAAAGCCTTTGGACAATTATCCAGTGGTTCTCACACCAATAAGGCAACATAAATCTTTTGCAGGCCTATGAGGAGATCACTGCCAAACCATGGCCTCGGGTTTTCATCTGCTAAGGTGATGTCCAGCATGTGACTTTGCTTCCCTGCCCTGGTACATGAGGCTCTCCTGCCTTATCTGGGAGGGAGGGATTTATGTTCACAGAATGTCAAGCTCAGGAAGTGCTGAGGCACAGGTACATTTTGTCCTTGTAGGAAACCTTTCAGTGGACAGCAGTGTGTGCTCTAACACTGAGTATTGCTTCTCATTTTCGCTTCAATCTGTTCCTGGAGTGGGGACATCTTCTCCAGGGCAGCTCAAAATGAGAGTTTGGGGTAAGTGACACTGTTTTGTCTGCTGTGTCTTTGCTGCCATGGGGCAAAGCTGTCTGTGCATGGCAGTGGCCAACAGCTGCTCCAGAGGGCTTGTCTCCGTGCCAAGGAGAGCAGCTTTCAAGGAGGCAGTTTAACAAAGAACAATTGCAAAAATTAAGTGTCAGGTTTCTCGTCACTGACTTTTAGTCACCATGTGCAAGAGGGTAGAGGGCAATGAGTATCCATGAAACTCTTCACAGATGGACAAGGGAGTTAAACAAGGAGTTCCAGAGCTGTTATGCATTGTTGAGCATAGGGTGTTGTAATGGCACTGGAGAAAAGGGTTGGGTAGTTCTGTTGGTGAAAAATGGGATGGCTTTGCCTTAAGAGCAGCTCATTGTCCTCTTGCTGGGAACTCTGAGGGTGAGACCAGTGCTTTGCGCCCTTCCTGCTTGCCCAGACTTGCCTCCAGGGGCCAGTACCCCTCACTCCTGCCCCACTTTCACAATCCCAGACTCATTTTACCCCAAGAACTATCACTCCTGCCTAAATCTGTTACAAGTGTCCAATGGGAAAATCATCTGCAATTACCAGAATACTTTTTTCATTGACGAAGCTCAGCTTGGAATTTGGAGTACAAGACATAAAAGACCAATAGAATAGAGCTTGATTGATAGCTGGCATGATTGCAAAACTACAGTACCTGCATCCAGCTAGTTATAAATTGTACCACAACGCCTATCAGCCAGCTTCTCTTGAAACATTTGATTAGAGCTTCTTTCAGCTACCCTTGGCCCTCCCCAGCTGCTAGGGAAAGGGCTTTTGTGTGAACAAACCTTATGTAATTTGAGCTGAAATCGTGTCCTAAATATTTGAAGTGACATGAATTGAACACCCACATCTTTTTTTGTGGTCCTGAAACTGGCTACTAGAACTGCTTTGCACAGTGATTGAGTGTTCAACAGCCAAGGCATAAAAGTTGCTTGCCCGAAATAAAAGGACAGAAGTGCCAGAAGATTATTTGCTGAAGGAGAGGATTTTTTTTCTTTATTTTGGTTTTCATCTGGCTATTGCCAAAGGCATTCGAGCATAAATCAAGGATTTTTATTGTATCCCACATCCTGGCATCCTTGGGAAAGAAGGCAGCTGGTTTCTACACTGAGTTGGAACCTGGCTGTTCTTGTGTCTCATTGGGAAGCCCCATGGTGATGTCACATAGGCACTTAAGAGCTGAGACACAGCACTCAGTAGGTCAAGCATCATTCCACACTCAGGTGGCAATGCTGGTGCCTACACACAATGTAGCAACTTGTTCCTTCCATGGGAACACTTCCTTGGGGAGTGTCTCCACTGGGCTTTCAGGCATGCTGTAGCAGGGCAATGAGAATTGCCCTGTCTTCCAGAGGAGGTCATTACTAGAACAGGGAACTGAACCCCACACAGGTGGCTATATCCTGTCTTACACCTTCCCCTCTAGAGAGAGAGCTCCTTGCTGAAGAGCATCCAGCGAATGTGAATGTGAGTCACGTTCTGCTAAGCTGTGCACCTATGTGAGAGTACTACAAAGTTTAAATGACAATGGGCAGAGATCTCCCACACAGAGCTGTCAGAGTAGCATTTATTTATTTATTTATTCTCTTTTTTGATATGTTAGTTTAAATCAATGTGATACACACGGGTATGTTTTCCAGTATAAATCAACACCAAAATATAGTTCTGCCCTTGTTATGTGTACAGGCTGGTATATCCCTCTGCTTGGCAGACAGGGCTCCAGGGGCCTGACAATGAAACTTGCCTTGGGGGAACACACTTTTGCATTCACTTCCCAAATTGTCTATTGCCTCTGCAAGCACTTTTTCTTTTACTAATGAGAATAATAAGCTTTTATGTAGAGGCACTTGCAACATGTGTTTACTGCTGTGAAAGAGTTTAGATAGAGGCTTAAAGGAAAGCAAAATAGGGTATTGTCTGGAATATCTTCTTGAGAACAATGTCAGTTTAAGTAAGGCAACTCAGGATTGTTGAGTATACTTGAACTTGGTTGTGGGATTCTTTTGATGGAAGCAGAAATGAAATAAAACCACTTAGAGGCTTTGAATCAAAATGCTGGCTACATTTGGTGGAAATCTGTGAATCAAATTATTCTGGTATTTGTAGCTATTAAGAAAAACCTGAATACATTTCTCAATGCTTGATTTCTTTGAGTATTTGAATGGGAAAGGAAGTAAGTGCCACTCTACTTCCATGGAACAGAACTGCAGAGGAAGGAAAGGATTTTCACAAGCTGACTCAAAAGACCTGTGTCCAGCTTGAGGCTCCCAATTATTTTTCTGACTCCTCCTTTTCACAATACTCATGAGTTCCCATATCAAGACCCCAAACTGATGACATTATAGCATGACACTCATGCCATATGAGAGGAGAGCACAGGAAATTAGAAGGGAGAATGATGGGTCTGCCTTTTTCCTTGCAGAACCCTTTTTCAGCCCTTGATGGATCTCTTCCAAATGAAAAGATGCAGGGCCAGAAAGGGCTTGCTGACTGGTTTTCTTAGGGTAAATAGGGCAAATCAACTGCAACCCACTGAGAGCAGTGGGGAGCAGATGAAGGGAAAACTTTAACAGCATGTCATAACTGAAGCCATTTCAAGGAGAGCTTTCCTCAAGGATCTTTGGAATGATGCAATGGCCTCAGCAATGAGGGAAAAAGAAGCAAACCCTACAGAATTTGGGCTGTGGCCTCGTGCCCTCATGCCCACAGAAAGTGGCTTCTTCAGCACAGCTCACAAGCCTGCTGTGCTTTCTAGGCACTCCAACTCCAGGAAGGTGCAGACAAATCAGAGAGAATCTGCAGAAGCAGAGCTAGCATGATTAAAGGGCTGAAGGATTGACTTGTTAGGGAAGAAGATTAAAGGAACTAAATATGTTGAGGTTGGCTAAGTAGCAACTTAAGATGAGACATGAATGATAACAATCTACCAGCTTCTGATGAATTCAAACAGCTGGGAGAGAGAAAGAAAAGGGAGGAATTGACAAGTCTGGTTCAAGGGGTGACCAGTAACTGACTGAGCATGCAATAATTTTGGTCAAATAGCAAAAGAAGAAAAAGAATCCAAATCAAAATCCTAGACAGCTGATGGGTACCTAAAAGGAAATAATAGACACTGAACTGAGTTGCATTTTACATGGATGTGTGTGGTGTGAGCTGAGCCCTGTGCTTGAGTATTTTCCTATGTCTTGGCTGTAGTCCATCAGTACTCTAGTCCTTGCTATGCGTGCCAATAACTGCTCCTCCTCAGAGCATGGCTGCTAACACTTGCAAGGGTTACAGTGAGAAGTCTGTGCTGGGCACTCCATCCTCACTGAAGCCAGATCTATGAGGAGTAGAAAACAGGAGCTGAGCTGCTGATGTGGGGTGGGGAGCCTGCTCAAGAGCGCTTCATGTTCCCATCCTGTCTCATTGTGGGGATCTGAAGTACTTAAATGTGCCATTAGTTTGTACCTTTAACTTGCCAGTAGGATCAGGAATCAGATTAAAAATTTCACCTCCTCCTCTTTTTCATTCCTGCAAGTTGCATGGCCATTGCACAGAGCATGTGCTGAGCTGCCAGAAATTCTGTGTGTTGAGAAACTTACTCTAAAGACAGCGTGAAATGGAGGTGTCAGAAAGCTTCGTGCTGCTAATTAAGCTGGTGTGCAGGGAAACATAACTGTTGTCAGGGTTTAATTCTGTATAGTTCCTTAAAGCTCTGTTGATGCAGCTCTCTCCTCCTGCCCTGCAGCCTCCCAGATCTCTTCACCCAACACTTCTCTTGACAGCTCTGCCTATGCCCTTGCTCCCCACCACTGCTGCATTTCATCTCCTACTCTGTGTAGGTAAGCTTCCCCAAAAAAAGCCCCTAGCACATTCTCTGGGTTCTCTGCTCCCCTCTTGCTTAACATATGTCCCACAATGGTATTTCCCAGCCTGCTCCAACAAGGATGACAAGCTGTCTCTTGGAAGGGTCACTTGCTTTGTTGCTGGTAAACCCAAGATGGGTCCATGGAGAAACTGAATATATATGCTTTGGAAAAGTGCCAGAGAGCTGGGCCTTGGCAAGGAAACACCTGGGCTAGACTGTGCTCCAAAACAAAGTCCCTCAGGAACAGGTTTCCCTCGTGTCTGTGTAAGTCAGGTGTAAACAGACAGTCTAATTTGCAGGGAAGAGGGAGATTGCTGTATTTCTGTCCTCAATAATAGGTTTCACGAGGCCCAGAGGAGTTGGTGTTCCTTGCAGTACAGTTGAGTTCCCAGCCCTCAGCCCCTGTCTGTGCAGACAGGCTTCATGGAAAGGATGAGGCTGCATCTCCTTTCTGTGCTGTTCTGTTCAGCCCCGGCTTTGTTCAGCTCTGCTTGCCTCTCCTCACTGTGGTCAAGGCGTGGGGATTTAGTGGTGATCCAGTGCTAGCGACATTGCAGAGGATAGTAGTGGCTTCACCTTGGGGCATACTCTATAGGTCTTCATAGTCTGCCCTCCACAAGCTGTGGATTGACAAGAATGAGAAGAGCTGTAAGGGGGACTTCATGCCACATAACCAGCACGAGCTGTATGTGCTCCCTCATTTCATGGGGCTGTACAGTCCTTCCATTGAGTCCAGGGCCTGGACTACTTTTTGACACACAGGCAGAAATAACCAATATTGCCTGTAATTTCCTGTCACTGTTGGTTATCTGTACAAACAACTGAGAGATACTTGGGAGGTCAAGGCAGGCAAGATGTAGTGCCAGCAGAATACAATATGGGGGTGTGTTCCCATACAATAAGTTCTGCACAATATGAAGCCAGCCCTTCTCCATGTGATCAACTGTACTGCCTGCACCCTCCTCCATCTGCCTCCCCCCCTCTTGCACAAAGGCTGTTTTGCAAAAAACACCGTGGGGAAAGCAGCTTTTGCTAAATGTTTTATAACGTGCCAGGGAACCTTTATCAAACATTTAATCCCAAACCTGGCTTTGAAGCAGGGAGGCATACAATTCCGTAATTAATTTTTTTTTACCTTCTTTTGCTAATCGCTGATAAAAAGCTTAATTCTATTAACAACTCGACTTGACAAATTGCACTGTTCAACGGAAGCGTTTAGAAATTAATTACGCATTTTATTGCATTAGATCGGATAAACAGGGGAGCACAAGCTGAGCAGGAGAAGAGCATCAGCGCAGGGCCCATGGTTGGGATGGTGGCCATTTTTTCCACCAGCTCTGAGTGAGCAGTTTACATGGCTGGAAAATCGCTGACGGGACTGTTTTCCTATTTGTTTGTTCTGGTCTCTGTGCTGATTGCAAAAGTTCCACATAGGAGAGTTTATTTTTGTAAAGGTGAATTGCAAAGCTATGGTGAAAATTCAGCTAAGCAAAAAATTCTGTGCTGAACAGCCTCCAGGGGGGACAGCCAGGCTCGGTGAGTCTGAAGATAATGAGAATATGGGATATCTGAGCACACTATGAGGTGCAGAACTAGTGAAGTCTGCGTGGCACAAATGAACAGACTGGGACAAGGGGAAGCCCAGCACCGTAGTGCGTACATCTGGCAAGGGAACCCCTGGGTTTTTAATAGATATGTGTGTGCATAGATGTAGATACACATGTATATCAGCATGCCTACATACATGCACACAGATGCATATGCATGTAGATACAAATACATTCTCAAATTCCTTGGTGTAAAATTCAGAAACCATTCCTAGTTTCTTGAAGGTAGTCTAAAAAATAGGGGAGATCAGAAACCAAAATGGCTTGTCAGTTTTACCGACCGTTCTGCCGGCCCACAGTGAGATTTAAGGATATTATGATTCAGAATTGCATTAGTGAGTGTCTGGGTTTCAGAAACAGTTTTCACTCTGGGTTGTTTTGAACCTTGCTGACACTTGGAAGAAGATTTCGGTTCATTCCTGTTAACCTGGAATGCATGAATGGCATATCTTCTTAATTCCAGCTTTGCTGCCTGTGTGCTGGGTTGTTTTTTTCTCAACTTTGTTTTTATTTCTTAGAGGCACATCAATAACCTTTCTCCTTGGCTGTAATCCATATAGCTGTGACCCTGATGAGTTTTAGTCTGATTCTGGAAAAGGCAAGGAGAAGAAAATGAATTTCATTTCTCACTTCAGCTTCATTTTCCATTCGTGGGCTGGATAAATGTGGGTGCCTGTAACCAGCTCTGTCAGGTGGTAAGCTTTTTCTCCAACATGTGTGTGGACCAGTTTGTCTGTGTGCCCTGGGGCAGCTCTTGCTTCCTCCCCACAGGCTTCATCTGCATGACAGGGACACACAGAGTGGGCAGCAAAGCCCAGAGATGCTTCAGGCCAGGTTGAGCCCTCCCTTTATTTCCCCAGTGAGTCTAGGCACAGCCTCAGGAGAGGGAGGCAGCAGGAATGGTGGTGTCCAGACTGCCCAGGAAAAGACCTGCTCCCACAGGGAGTCAGAGGGTGACCTGCCCACACAACTGCAGATGCTTGTTTTTAAAAAGCAGCCTGCTTCAGCCTGGTTCTTGGCCATTTTCACTCTCTGTAGCCCCCACCACAGTGGCCTCTCCAGCCACATCCCTTGGAGCTGTGTCACTCTGTCCTTCACACACAGTCTGCAGCTGGTGGCCAGAGCTCTGGAGCAGCAGTCACAGGATGCTCTCCTGACATCTATTTTTACAATGCTTTGCAAAGACAGTTACTGGTGACTCCGTTAGAGCTCTTCCAGGTTGCAGGAGGTGCAGAGGTGTAGGGAGACAGCTGAGGTGCTGGGGAACAGGGAGGTCATTTATGCTTCCTTGGTGCACATAGCTCATCAAATGGTGCATTTCCTTTACTTTGAAGGCATTGATCATAATTCTTCAGTTACAGCTAAGTTTAGATTTCCACTCTCAGGCTTATTTTTTTGCTTTCTAACCTTTATTAGGAGAAACTAATTTGTTTGCATAGTGAGATGTTCAAAAGCAGATAAGACACACCAAGAGCTGGAGGGATTTTTTTTTTTTTCCTCAGAAAATGTAGAATTAGAAATATGCATGCTTTGGAAAAATCATACATTGAGCTCATAATCTCTTACTGCATCTTGAGTCTTCTCGACTCAGGTGAGCTCTGGCTTGCCAGAGCTCATGATATCAACACTCCTACACAGGTATTTTTCACAGGCAACAGCTGGGAATCAGAGGAGGGAACCCAAGAAGGGGCACGGCTGGTTTTAGATAGCTCTTATTAGGGAGGGGAGTGCTTGGGGAGGGGAGACAAGGGGCTGTGGTAATCAAAGGCAGGCAGAGTAATTTAGTTGTGGGAGCATGAGAGAGGCAGAAACAGATATACAGATGGTGCACAGCAACTAAGAAAAGAAACATGATGAAGGAGTGAAAGAAAAATAAATAAAAGTTAATAGAGCTAAGCAAAAATACTGAGAAGAAAAATATAGTGCTGCTGAAAGAGGGAACACAATGAACTCAGAGACAGGCAACAGGGACGCTGCTGAGAAAAAAAATATTAACAATGAAAGATAGATCACAGCATGCTAGATGGCAAGAAATAAACAGCAAGTTTATACAATTTCAAGGAAAACTATTGAATCAAAATGTGTAGAGGGAAAAGGGAGGGAGAGGAAAGAAGGCAAGGTTGGGAAAAAGAATTTCAAAGGCTCCTTTGAAAAGAATAATTAAGTGACTAAGGCATGAGTGGCAAATTACTGTGCTACTCTAGGGGCTGAGCGTTTAGCAATGAAACCCGTGGGGATTGCTGGGGAGGGAGGCTGAACTGAGAGGACCAGGAGACTGGTGGCAGCTTCCCAGCCCATCCTCCCTCATAGACACTGCACAGCCATGGGTCCTTGCAAAGCCCTGGGGACCCTCTTGGTAGGCAGGTGAGGTTTAGGGAAGACATGTCTGGAAAAAATGGAGAGAGGGAGAAATACGTTTACCTCAATAAGCCTTCTGGCTGAGGAGTCTCTGTTGTTTTTGAGGCTCTGTCTGCCCTTTCTGAGGTGTTTACTCTTGGCTTGCAAAGCCAAGCCCTCTCTTTTGGGCACAAAGCTAGTGTTACACAAGGTGGGAGCTAAGGATGCCATCGATGTCCATTGAGGCAGGAGGAATTTATTAGTATTTAAAATGAAATCAATGTGCTTCCTGAAAAAAATGATCCTTTGCCCTGAATATTAATGTCAATTTGACATATGATAATTTAAATTTAATTTAGTTGTATAGGATTCCTCCTCAGCCCTATGCATGAATGGACAAGTAATTTTGCAACATGACTTCATCCAGCCTCTGTGCTTGTAAAGCCATCAAAATGCGCTCAGCCACAGGCCAGGATTTCCCTGTCTCCTTTTTCTCCTGGTCCCCTGCTTTCCATTACTGCCTTTACTGCTAAGCTTGATGGAGCATGGCAATGACAAATGTGAAAACAGTAAGCAAAAGATTTTCACCCTTGCAGAATGAGCCCTGGCAAAACCACCACTGCGTTCCTTGCTCAGGTTCCAGGAGCTATTAATAGAGGTCTGTGAAGGTTTATTAATTATGCTGTTATACTGGGTCTTCAATATGAACAAGTGTGCACATTTTGTTCCCATTTCCCCATGTCTTTCTGTCACTTGAATAGGCCTCTGCCAGGGCAAAAATTTTTTAAAAGAGAAGGAAGCAGCATATCCAGGCAGGCCCCTTCAGACTTACCTATTCCACCCTGGTGTATCCAAAAGTCCTTTGTCCTGAGAACTCAGCCTGTGCTGACACCGCAGTTGTAGCTGGGCAAAACAGGAAAACTTAGAGTCCTCAGGATGTTGGGAAAATCAGACTTTCTTTTGAATTCTGCTCGGTACCAATTGACAGCTCCCTGGAAAACCCACCAGGTGAAGCACGTCTGTAAGAGTTCATCATTTACAGGCGTGACACCTAGAAGCACAGCTGAGCATCTCAGCTTCCATTAATAGAAGTCAACGTGACCTGACAGGACTTTGATCTCCTGCAAATAACACCAGGTTTCAGCTGGCCAGTGGTGGCTGTAGGGCTTTGTGGGCAATTTACAAGGGACACCTCTGGTCTCTTAACAGAAGAGCTTAGCCTTTAAGAGCATGATCCCATAAATCGGTGCTTAGGCAACTAGCCCATCGAGTTTAATGGGATTACTTGCGTGAGCAAGGCTTTGTGAGACAGTCATGAGGAGCAGTGGAAATGGATGAAGTTGCAACATTGCTGCAGAGCACGAGGGGGATGCATTTAGCCCTGGGAATGCATTTATTGCACTCCAGGGGATGTGGTTGGCGCCACTTGGGAGGGGGTATCGCCGTTTGTTTTACATGCTGCTGGAGTATGTTGATGGC
The DNA here is from genome assembly GCA_013397375.1 of Toxostoma redivivum. Lineage (NCBI taxonomy): Eukaryota > Metazoa > Chordata > Aves > Passeriformes > Mimidae > Toxostoma > Toxostoma redivivum. The sequence continues at coordinate 379,301 of VXBI01005056.1, read as the reverse complement.
TTGATAAAGGCAAAAGTGGCATGGGATTGGGGCTGTTTGGGCAGGGAGTATGCCGGAAAGGTCATCAGATGTATTGGATTTGAGAAAACATGTGATGAGTGGAGAAGGGGACATGGGGGAAGGTGCAGACAGGCACAGCTGCAAGCAGTGCCAAGACCATGACTGATGGTTTCTAAAGTGGCCGAGGCATCACCAAAATGAGGCAGAAGGATATTCATTATTATTTTGGTCCAATTCAAAAGCAAATCTTAAATTGATGATGTTTGTAGCCCTTCTGCTGTCCCTCTCTGCAAGCACGATAGCTTCGGTAGAGCAAATACTCACAAAGAGGATATTGCTATTATGACTATTTCTATCAAGGGGAATTTGAAATGGTCTATTGGATGGGGAAATTTGCATTTTGTGCTGCCAACTATTGTCTGAGTCATAGGTTCTGTTTTTTGCTGGCCCTTAATTAGCTGAGTCAAGTTGGATAAATCACACACTAATTTACCTACCAAAATCCTTGAGTGGCCCACCCACAAATAGGTGCCATCTCAGTCTGACTAGATCACTTCCTGAGCCTCTCACTGCATCATGGAGGTCATGAGCTTTGCTGAGAAGCGCTGGTGGTGCTGGTCTGCTTTCCACAGCCCCTCACATAAGCTCAACCTCAATCCATACTCACGCTTGCACATTTTCCAGTGTTTCCATCGTGCACGTGATTTGTGTTGTGCTGATTTTGTTAGTGATGCAGATGTTACAGTCCGGTGGTATGTAGGAGGGAATGGTAGATTTTACAGCTGACTGCAATATTCACAATATGTTTAATATTTGAGGAAAAGATTATTTGCTGCCAGAAAATACATCAGTAATCCCAAATAAGCATGAGAGACGGATATTTCCTTTGCTATCACAAAAATGCTAGCTTTCATCAGACACTTTTATTTTCTCACTCTCTTTGTAACTCATAAGTGGGTTTGGTCAGCAGTACAGCTTCCTCCTGATTTCAGTGAAGGAAAAAACCCTAGCTATAGCCCTGCAAGCTATTACCTCTTAAAGCACCATTTGACATGAGTTTCAAGTGCTGTTTAGCTCCAGGTTTTGCAGAGTCCTGTGATGTCTGTCCAGGAAACCCAGTAATGTTCTCCAGATGGCATTTTCTAGAGGATGGCATCCACTCACCGTGGATGCAATTTCTGTGTCCATGGGGATGGGCAGGGAGAAAGGACAACTTGGCATCCCCCTTTCCCTGGCAGCAAGCTGCATTAAAGGCAAATCCTCCCTCCTGTGCTGCACATCAACAGGCTGCCTCTTCACTGTTCCTGGTCAATTTATCATGCCCAAGGACATCCTACTGTCTCCTCTGCTCCCCCTCCTCTTCACGCTGCCCAGTTTTCTGCCAGGTTGGCACGCTGACATCAGCCTAACAGCTGGTTGGCATTCTGAAGTCTGCAGCATCATTTCTGTTAGAAATGCTCGTGGTCCTCGCTGCTGCTGGGGATGGAGAGAAAACCACGAGAGTCCCACCAAAAGCTGGACCTTGGTACAGCCACACTGGAGCTGGCAAAGCTTCCTACCCCTTTCCTCCCTTCAGCCAGGGTGGTTTGCAGCCTTGTGGGATGCTGGCCAAGGTGGCTGTGATGTTCTTGAAGCTGGTGATTTGGGGTTCATGCTTCCAGGCTGAGCGTAGGCCCTGAAGGGATCTCACAGGAAGCCAAATGCCATGCTCATCTGTGCACTTGCCTCTCTGCCTATGTGTATGCGAGCTCATAGGGTTGGCACGTCTGCTCGGGCATGGAGGAGAGGAGGAGTGGGAGTTGCTGGCAGTATTTCCAGAAGTTTCTGGAGATGAGGCGTGGGCTACCTCTTGAGGGCCTCCTTTGGCAATGTGGTGCCCAGCACCTCGTAGGCTTCCTAAAGAAGTCAGGTTCAAGACATCTAACGTTGGACACACAGCTTGAGGGCTGTGAAAAGCAGACCAGGCAGCACATCCTCCTCTCTAGGAAAGCTGCTGCTTTTTCCTTCCTGCATATAGAAGCTGGAGGGAAGTGATCCATGTAGCTGAGCAATATGGAGCTCTTGGGAGGGATGTGTTTGTCACCTGAGGTGTGTGGGCACCCCAGGCTCTCCCTGCTGGAATACCTGGATTGGTACATCTGCCTTCCTCAGGGAGCAAATGCATGTGGCAGGGCTGGCATGCGGGGTGTGCCTGCTTGGGCACACACGCGTGGGGCTGGGGGGGTGTGGTGCCCTGTCCTCTGCACGCGCTTGCCAGCATGTGAAGTGTGCACACATTCCCTGCCTCCAACTACAGGGACTGTTAATCCTGTTTATAGCCAGCAGCAAGATGGGCAGGGAGCCGCTTAACAAGAGCTGACACATGAAAAAAAATAAGGCTTTTGTCTCTATTGTACATTAAACAATTCATGAGGTTTGGGGTTGAATAAGACATTTAATGAACATTGGCCTGTTCGGGCTGCCTGCAGCTGGTCATTTCTCACCCTGGGCTGGGTGCTTTTAAAGGCAGAAGAAAGAGACATGAGCTTTGAGTTATAAAATTTTAACAAATAAATGGCATTTCCTACTTACCTTCAAATGGAGAAATAGGGAGGAAAGCTAATAGCTGTATTTTCAAGTATCTGGAACAATAGCAGGTTTGTAGATATGGTGAAAGAGCCCAGCTTAACTGAAGTGAGGATTCCCCATGAATAGCTTTATTTATTTATCACTGAAACTATTTGTTCAGTGGTGCAGGAATGGAGCCAAAATCCCTGCTTGTTTTGCAGCAGGCACCTTGTTAGTTTTCTTTTTAGATCTCACAGAAGCACGCAGGGTAGAGTAATGAGAAGGAAACGATTAGGGAACAGATCAGACCCTATAAGGTTGACTAATTGGGAGTCAGAAGAGGAGGCAGCTGAGAAGTCAGGGAGACCTTTGCCTGTGGTTACAGGGATGTGTGGTTACCTGCATCCATGTCATCTTTGTTATATTTTATGTAAGATCACTTCCCTTCACTCTAGAAGAAGAAAGTAAAAAGAGGTAAATATGTTTACACACTTTAATGTTCAGAAATATCACTTTATGGGGTCACTGTTATGCTGCTGTGCTTCCACTTGATTCATTGCACCAGTTTCTATGGTGCCAACAAGAAAAACCAGATTTAGCTTTCACAGCTATTTCTCTCTGTAGGGTCATGGAATATGAAGTAGTGGGAAGCTGGATTCACTTCTCTCTTGGACTTAGATATTAAGCACCAGCACTGGTGCAGCCTTTCTCACTTTTTGGCTCTTGATGGGTGGCTTTTGATTGAGTTCTTTGTGGGAGTTGTCCTCTCCTGGTCCACTTCTCTACCTGGAGCCCAGGTGGGCCACTGGCCAGTGCCTCAGCACAGAGGCCAAAGGCCAGATGGACCTGCAGGCACTGGGTGCTCTGTGACCCCTGTGTATGGTCCATCCAGATTGGAACCCAGAGCTGAGGCAGCTGCAGGGAGGGGGGTATACTGCTGCCACTGCCAACCAAGTGCCGCAGCTGAATTTGCTTTTGGGGAGTCTTTCTTTGCTGTTGGCTCAGAGCACAGCTGCTGATTTCTCATACTGAAGGAAGCAGTGAGGTTGGCTTTCCCTGTCTGGTGCATGCAGAGCCCCTGTTCCAGGGCTGGTGCACAGGCTGGCAGCCCAAAACAGATGGTGCTGTTTTATGCTCAGCCTGCACCACTGCCTGAGGCAGACCCATCAGATGACATAGGAGAGGGTATCCCAACATGATGCTTTTGCCCATCCATTCAAAATGGAGAGCAGCTCAGCCTTGGGACACCAGTCCAACTGGTTCTCAGCAGCACAATTCTGTTGGAAAGGAGCAACTTTGCTTTGAAAATCCTGTTTATAATCCCAGTCCAGCTTTCACTACAGCAGCAGGGGGTTTTTGTTTTGGCCTGCCTATAATACTGAGGCATTTTGCTCCAGAACAAAGAATCCTGTTACAGCAACAATCTCTATTAGTGCATATTAACATGCTCAGTTTGTGTAATCTATTTTACCATGTAATTTATTTTAACATTTATTTTAACGCTTTCTACCTCTACACTGAATTAATAACAATCTCATCACCTGTCAGTGGGAGGAAGCTATTTAGGATATTTAACCTTATATGCTCTGGCATTTAGTTCACTGTTTAGACTGTAGCCTTTAAGTGCTACAGTCTTTTTTTTTTTTTTTCTTGTACAGCAGCCTGATCCAAACTACAGCTCTGTAAATAGCCATTACTACAAATGCATCTAATATGGTATGGAAAATTGATGTTAGTTTAAAAATGTTGTGAAGGAGAAAAATGCAGCATGTTATGGGATCTTTAATGGTCTTGGGAATCAGAGTATTAGTTTTGCATTGCAGTTATCTTCCTCACTCCTTCAGGTCTTTGTGTCCTTAAATCACATGATCCTCAAATCAGGAGGGAGATCAGCAGTGTCATGGTCTCAGTGGAGGAGCATAGTCAAATGGTACAGAATGCCATTTGCTTTGGATGTCTCCTGACTCAAGTTGTTACTGCAGATCTGCATGAACTTGCCTTTGAGGTCTTATCAGGTCACGTGTCAAGGTGTTGCTTTTTCTTGGCTAGCCCTGGACACCATGATTTACAATGCAGCTGTAAAAAAATCAGCTTTGCAGTTTCTTCATTTCACCAAAAAAATGCCTGCCATCAAACACAGGTGAGAAAGTAGAGCAGGGGATTACATGGGAAGATGATATGCCATGCACAAATATACATTGACAGCCTCAGGCTTTGACACCATGTTATTGTGCTAATGCCATGCACATTGGTACAGTGATTGTATGGAGAGGCAGTGTCTTTTTGAGTGGGTCAAAACTGTAGTTGATTGTTTCCTCATCCTGTAAAACCAGAGTTATAAGCCCAGTCTGATCCTTCACTACCATGAGATTTGTAAGTCTGATTCCCAGAGAGGCAAGAACTCTGAAGCACAGTTGTGTCAGTCAGTTGAATGCCCTTAGGCCCCATCACTTGGGAGCTTGCACCTGAGAAGCTGGAGAGGCTGATCAGAGCAGAGAGCCTGGTACTGTAGCTGAGCAGGGCTGAAGCTGCCCTGCTACCAAGTGGCATTTTCTCAGTCATATCAGGACTTGGCCATACATAATCTGAATCTGAGGGCACAAGGGAAACTTTGGTCAGTCGTATGTGATGGATCAAAGTCAGCTCTTCCTGTATGGGCAGTGAGAGCTGTACAGGCTACAGTCTGTATTCTGGTGTCAAGACTGGCAAGAAGACATGGCTGAACTGGTTTTCTACTTTGCTGTGGGAATTTTGGAAAAACATGTAGCCAGCTTCAGACAGGAGAATCACAGCACCTTCCACTGCATGTGAAAGCATCAGGCAGCCTACCCCTCTATCCATCCTTTGGTGTATATTTTCCCTGTCTCTCTCCTTTCACCCCACCATATGTGGCACATTGGATGTGCTGCCTACCCCTCCTGTTTTCTGCCCCAAGGTTGTTGTGAGTTTGAGAGTGATGTCTGATAACGCTCTTTATTGCACACAGTACAGAGAAATATGAGGATGGCAACCCTACAAGAGCAGATGGCTTCACATGCCTGAATCTGTTTCCTCAGACAAAGTAGGATACTGCAAACTGGTGTTCATTTCACGCGGTAACATCTACTTGAAATATTGCTAGGTGTTGAACCATTTGGAGAAGCAGGCAGGCTGTTACAAAGACTCATGTGGGCAGGGTAGAGTGAGGGCGTGTAGGTGATGAGAATCCTGCACATTTCTGGTAGAGTGTCCCTTCCCAGAGGAGAGAAGAGGCTGGATAAGAGTTAAGGGACTCACTGTTTGGGAGAGGTCAGCTGTGGAGTCAGTTTTGACACCTCAGGCATGGATTGCAAAGGCTCAGTTTATCTTTTTGGGGGGTGTACACACAGTACACAGCAAATATATTCTCCAGACAATCAGCATCCACATTCAGCAGAGACTACAACATGGCAGTGTTTGTTGCACGAGCAGGAATAAACTTCTGCACAACACAATTGCAGGGTAGTACTTGGAGGAGCAGGTGGGGGAAAGGTGAGGAGATAAAGAGACAAGCAAAAAGCAAGGTCATCTCTGTGTGCAGAGAGAGAACTCACCAATGGGAGGAAAGAGGGGGACATTGGTGAACATGTGGGGGACAGAAGAATTAATTAGAACAGGGAGGAAAGGAATATTCACAGGCCAGGGATGTCAGAGGCAGTAGCCACAGACCTGGAAGCCCTCCCACCTTATCCCTGCATCGCCCCACATAACAGTACTGACCCCTTCTATCAGACAGCAGTCTCCATCATTTCAGCTTGCTGGCCCACCTGCTCCATGTTAATGCGTTTCTGATAATTACCATTTTTCAGAACTATTTTGACTGTTAAAAAATGCTGTTTTTAAAATATAAGCTGATTAAAAGAGACTACTCATTAGCATAAGCTCCTTGCTGTTCAGCCCTCTTCCTAATTAAAAGCACTCATCTGTGGAGACCTCGATTCTCCCCTGTCCTCTGGGCTAGCTTTTTGGACATTTTTCCCTGGCAGTTTGCTTTATTTTTGCCTCATCTTCATTTTTTTAGTTTCCTCTCCAGCAGATTTCTGGCAGGGGTGGAAGAGAATTCAGGCAGGTGGAGGCTTAGGTATTTAGTACCAGATGAAAACTAGAATGAACATGCTGTTCCTTAAAGCATCATCTTCTGTTTATTGCTGCTGGCTTGGGAGCAGAGCGGCAGCATGTTGGCTCCCAGGTTCTTGGAGATGCACTTCCCAGAGCAGTGATCTCTTCCAGTCTAAACAGCATTAGGCTGGTGGCATGTTTGGATGGTAGATCTGTAATGCAAATCCAGAGGTGCTGGTGGCTGTGCAGCAGGTGTTGATTTCTCTCTCATTCAGCACTAAGCCAAGGTCCTCAGCAAGGGATCTGTTGCCTCTGTGTTGTGGGGAAGGCAGTATTATGATGAGCTGCAGAGGTCACCACCACAAAGCCACATGATGTTTCAAAATGTCTGAAGCCTCAGTACTTCAGAAAATGTTAGCACAAAGAAGTTCTTTCTGTCTTCCTTAGTGTTCCCAATAGTCCTGAATTAAATAAAGCAGCCTCCCTCATCCGTTCCTCAGTGTTGTCTGTTTCTAAGCAGCTTCCGTGTTTAGCCCTGAAGTGGCAGCATTTTTGAGGCCACTGAGGTCTGTCACCCAGGGGGGCTCTGGAAACCTGCAGCAGAACTGGAAGGCCCTCCAAATGATATTCCACACCTAAATGCTGGCCATTAAATAACTGAAGCAAGAATGGTGTTTAAGCTGTCCCAAAGCAGTCTGGTACTCTAGCCAGCTTAATCAGTAGGAATTCACATCTCTGGGATGGATGAGTTGCTTGCTGGCCCTCTGCAAATGTTCAGAAAGAGGAGAACTTCCTGGCATGTATGGACTCAGCTCACCAGCATATGTGAAAAGAGGAGATTTCTCCAGACAGTGTTGTTTAGAAGTCTATTCACTGCTTTTATCTTTCCATGCTATGGAATGATGGCAGACCTTGAAATACTCCCATTTGCTTCCCTAAGAAGAATTTCTGTAGTTCACATGTGAAATATAACAGATGACTACCGTCAGCAAAAATCTGGTTTCTTCATTTCAGGAGGTCCTTCCTCAGCTACTGTCATGTGTCACTTGGTGCCACTAAAGAGAAGGGACTTAAAGACTCTGCTTGTTAGAATGGCTTGGACATAAATTTTTGTCAAAGCAAACTCAGGACTTGCTGGCCAGGGACTTGTAACCCATCATGGGAATACAAGAAGACAGCAGACATTTTCCTCATCCTTTTTTTCATTCTATCCTTGCTCAGGCTGGATTGGATTGGAGCTGTGACCAGGTTTGACTCAATATCCCTTCTCCCCATGCTTTTTCAGTGTCTTATGCTTAGCCCTGCAGGAGCTGACACTGCTGTGGAGAAGTGAGACTGGCGTCTAATTTGCGTCATGCCTCAGCAGCTATAGTCTGACTGCAGGCTCTTTCTTCCTGGGGTTCCTCTAAGAGCCAAAAAAGAACAGCTGATTTTCAGATCTGAAAGGGATTGGGGATGGCTGAGAGGTTAGATACTCTGGGGTTAATGGTCATCTCTTTCGCATCAGCTTTCAGCTGGTGGAAGTCCATTGATTGTAATGAAGTGGTGCCTGATTTACTATGACAGTCAGAAAAGCATCACTCTCAGTTTATTTCCTTTAGGACTGAAAAATGAAACCCATCTGAACTGAAGGGGAAAATGCCACTGTCACGTGAGAGACTTATTCCAGTAAAAAGAAATTCCCTTTTACACAGACTCTTTATATTCCACACCCCACCCTTCACTCCAACATCCTCCTTCCCTGCTTTCTCATACCAGTCTGTAAATCCCCTGTTCAGTTGTACATACTGGGAGTGGATGATGTTGTCTCTTGCTTATACCATGGCACTTCAGAAATAACTTGACAGAAGTTTGTGGCACTGCAGCAGTCAGGCCCCAGGTTCAGCCAAACCATGGCTGTAAAATCCCATTTAAAAGGTCAGGAGCAATGTTCTTAGCACTCACTTTTCACCCTTCTATGTATCTCTTCTGCTTGCTTGACTGTCCTTTCAAAGCTGTCAGCCAGGCTAAGGTCTCACCTGAAATTCTGAACCCAAAGTGGACAGCCTGAATAGCTGCAAAGGTCAAGACAAAGCCTTGGCTCTGGTGAAGGGCCAAAGTCACTCCAGATTTCACTCAGTTGCTTCAACAACATTACACCAGGATGACTTTGGTTTAAGATATTTGCTCTACCTTGTGAATCAATAATCCAGCCTCACCTTTGCAAAGCCAGATGTATGCTACTGTCCTTCTTTCATCAGGAGGAAAATTGAGGTGGGAAGTCCAGAGCAGAATGAGAGTTTGCATTGAGCTCTCCAGGATGTCAGACTTGCTCTGGCGTGTTGCTTTTCACCAGCATAACTCCTGGTGTCCTGCAAAAGTAAAATGAGGGTCATTATCTTAATTCTGTAGCTGTAAAAATCTAGCCTTGTTGAACTGGCTTGGGAAAGAATTGCCAGGACCAGCACAGTATGTCCTCCAGAGCTGCCCTGATGCCTCCAGGAGCTAGACCCAGCAGGCATTAGACTAGGCCTGGAGTGCTCCCTAGCTCTGAAATCCTGTAGGAGGGTCATGTCACCTCTCCATCTTTTTTTCATCATGCAGTGGCCACACCATACCTACCACTGCAAGAATATAAAACAGCAGGGAAAACATTCATGGAAAAGACGTGGTCTTGCTCTTCCCCAGTCCCAGCAGTTCTCCCTGAATGGCAACTCTAGCTTCGTTCTCAAAAGTGAGAACAACATATCTCCCATCTTTCCCGTATGTGTGGCGCAGCTGTGGGGGCTGGTTTTCAAGAGAGTGCATTGCTGTCACAAACAGGCATGCAAAGCACTCTGTTCCCATCAGCCATGGCAGAATCAGTAGCATCTTTATGGTAGGTCTTGTGGGTGCAAGCCTGACAACAAAGTCGGTTCCCCTGCTTCAGGGTGTATGTGGGTCTGGCTGCTCGAAATCAAGCTGAATTTCAACCTGAAGGCAGCAGAGGCTTTAGGGCAAACAGTCAGGACTTTGCTTTTCAGTGTTGCCATAGGATCTGATTTTGTTTTGCTGTCAAACCATATTTCTTTGACCTTACAGAGGCTGAGTGGGAGAGTTGGTCCTAAGGACTTGGTTCCTAGTGGGTTTGCACACATCTGAAACTGGCCATCATAGTGACAAGGTGCTCTGGAGGGAAGATGGGAGAATGGACAGGCAGTGCTAGTTTGTAAAGCTGCAGAGGTTTTTTTACAAATCAGGAGTTTTAAACTCAGGCCATAGGGTCTCAGTAGTTTTAAGTCTTATGAGAACTGTGCAGGAACTGCTGCTCTTTCTCATAGTAACAGCATTTCCTCCTGACCCAGGGTACCAAAATATTCTAATAATAACTCTAGAATACACAAGTATTTCTAGATAGATAGCTCATCCAGAGAAGGATATTTATTATTTTATATCTAGAGTCTTCAGTCCCCATGGGCATCCATGTATTAGTATTAGGGAGCTGTGATGAATGGAAAAGTAGGTTGCTCTCTGCAGTGAGGTAGTTCGTACAGGGGAAACTTAGGAAGTTCACAAACTGAAGGGGTTGTAAAGTAATGGGTGCTACAGAATAGTTGGGTGGGTAGGTGGTAGATGCTCTTTATCACTTGGTTTGGGACAGACTGTTCATTTCTTCTTCCCTAATTTGCTAAATTCCTACATATTAGCAATAAAGAAATGAGATGGGCACAACAGTGATAAAATTCAAATTTCCAAAGATTAATTTCAATTAGACCTGAACCATTTGGGATTGTCCAAGAAAGCTCTACTCTCTCGTCCAAGACTTAATGAAATGCTTCTGTTTCTCCTGTCTCGTGCAGTTTCTCTTCCTTTGCATTCAGCAAGGTTGTCTGCTTTCTCTGCTGCCAGGGGCTTCCTTCAACTCTTATACAGGTTATTTCTTATTCTCTCTGGTAATAGCTCCCTCTGACTAGAGGTGGGACTCCGATGAGGGACACAAGGAGTTAAGAAGTGAACAGAGAAGTCATCTAAAATCAGGGAGAGGGACTCCAGTCCTCAAAAAGAGTGTGCTGCAGTTGCTAGGACTGTATCCCAGCATCAACTTTGTAAGAAGTCTGCCCCTTCTTTCATGCATCTAGGTATTTTCCTTACTTCAAGAAGGGAATAAAACCCCATACACAGACCAAAACAAAAAGCCTGACATCCAATCTAATTAATAATAATAGAAAAGCCAATTTCACAGCCCATTACCCCTCGTAGCCAGGTGGGGGGTAGGAAGGTGAGGAGGAGGAGGGACTTGAAGCAACATGGGTGGATTTGTTTGTGGACCTTATGAAAGAGATGGGGCAATGGTGGCTCACAGAGTTTCCCTGCCAGACGTATAGCTTTAGGCTCCATTAACCCAGAACCCAACAGAAGGTACCATAGCCAAGGGGAAAATCTTTAAAAATGCCAACAGCATCATTTTGCTTCATTAGCAGGGCTCTGGCGTGCCTCCTTCTCTCTTTGCTACCACTATGACCCCCTCCCTTCCATGTCCCCTCCTCTCCTTCTTTTTCCGTTTCGTTTAACTGAAGGCAATTCATCTCGTTTTAATTAATTTTTACTTGCAGCGTTATCACCCCAAGTATAAAGGCAAAAAGTTGTTTTTTTTAATTACAAAGCTAACGGCATTAATTACCAGTACAGTAAATGCATCCACGCATGGGAGCCAAGTGGCGTTTTGAGGCACTGAGGCAGTGAGCATCTGTGACAGCTGCAAAAGGTTTGGTGGGATTTTTTTCTTTTTTTCTTCTGACAGTCTTACCACAGTAGGGCCTCACTTTGGGAATAAAAACAGCCTGAGATTTTTAAACCACAAATGAACTCCAGCCACCCACTGGAATATGGCATCTGGAAGGGATGAAACAGAGTATCCTTTAACTACAGGGCTGGAAGGGACAGGATAAGATCTTTGTCCCAAAACAGATGCCAGCAGACCTGTTTAAATCTTGATGGATGTTAGCTACATATCAGCATGCACAGGGAGTCTAAGTCCAATTGGTCTAGTAGTTCATCCAAGTGTCACCCTTGTTTCCTAAATGGATCCTTGTACATGAAATATTTGCAGAGCTTTGATGATCTGGGCAAGTGGAGATGACTGTAGGGAGCTGACTGTGGGCTCTATCCTGCCATGGCATGTGAACCCATCTCCAGAAGGTGAAAGTGACTCTGCTTCAAGTCTGAATGGACCCTGATGAGTGACCCGAAAGCATAAACCCAAGTAATTTGTGTTAAAAAGAAGGGATATGGTAGAATGGTTGCACTTTCTTCTGATATTCTTGGTGGAAGAGAAGAGGCACATCAGGTGTCACAGAAACCTGATTTCTCAGGGAACTGGGCTTAGACAAAGAGATGTCAACAGCATTGGCAGTTGTAGGAGAAGAGCTCTTGGCTCTCCATCTTGAGCTATTAAGAGGCATCTTTTATGTTTCCTTTTATTTTCTTCTAAGAGGAAGGTATAGAATCAGTTGAGGGGAGACAGCTGGGATGTGCCCATGTTGCACTGCTGCTTGGAACATGGAGGTGGCTTTGCCTTTGCCAGACAATGAGTAACCTTTGGAGGAAGGGAAGGATGGTACAGGAAAGGCACCTCTGCCGTCAACCGGGGCAAACAGAAATGGTGCAGTGTGAGAGTTGCTTTTGCTACTCTGTTTTTCTGTTTACTCTGTTTTAGGGATAAACTAGAAAGTGCTGAGGAGTAGGAGGGGCCCACAGTTAAGTTCTTATATGTGCTTCCTGAGCCACATTTTGCTTTGGTCTGTTTCTGGCTTAAACCTTGTCTGCTCCTGCCATGGCAAAACCTCTCTGCTGAGTTGTAAACGAAGTCTCATTCTAGCCCTCTCTGAAAGGGTTGGAAAAAGTGTCTTTGTATGGCCTTGCCTTTTAGTCAGAGCCTGACTGTGAAAAGACAGATATAAGGAGTGAAAATTACCCTAATAAAATGATGTCTATCACTTTCTTATTCCCACAAGAAATTCTGTAGCACAGAATATATATATATATATAAAAAAAAAAAAAAAAAAAAAAAAAAAAAAAATTGA